>VZRL01001029.1:3343053-3425549 GCA_013397895.1 Origma solitaria
TTTTTGTTGAGTTCCTTTACTCTTTCAATTGAATAAGAAAATCACAGTGTGAGATCAGGTTAAGTCAAAGTAAAGTATGACCCAGTTCTGCATCTTCTCTGAAAACAGTTGATACCAAATGCTTCAGAGGTTGTTTAGAAAACCTTGGAAAATCTGGAATAACTTGATTACATAACTATATTTTTTACCTAAATACCTCAAGAGATCGGTTGATTTAATTTAAGTAATTTAGGAAATATTTTTTTTACCTCTATTCCTCTTCGTGTGTTGCCCAACAATTTTAGAAAACAGGACTTTATCTATGTGCCCATGTCACTTTTAAAACCACTAAAGTTAAGTTCTGTGACCATTTCAAATTTCTGTTCAAGCCATCTAAAAGACAGATAATACTCTATTGTGAGGAAACACACTTGTATTAGTTCATCTTTTTTAACCGTAAATTGTTAACAATTGTTCATGTTTCTTATGGTCTTGAAAGAATTTGCATACACGTATCTAGAAAACACTTTGAAATAAGAAGTGATTAAAGAAATTCTGCTTGCTGCAGTACCTAATTTCATGGGCAGAAAAATGTGCTGCCTTTAAACCTCTTTACTGCTGAAAAATGTGTTTTGCAAACAACCAACACCCCGCCCCCAAGAGTCACTGACAGGGGCTATTTGTTCACCTGACTTTCAGCAGAACAAACCCTGAGTGGGGACAATTCACCTTGGGCCCTGAATCTTTGCTGTGTTTTACATGAATACAGCATTCCATGGAGCGGCCTAATGTTCCTGGAGATTCAGACTGGGAATGGGATCGAAGATCAAAATTTCTACATGCAAACACAAAATGTTTTAATACATTTTTGGAACCAAGTGGCAGGGAAAATTGTCCATAAGGACATAGCTTTATTTAACTTGTACTCGAAGATGACCCTCACTTTGATTTCACCAGATTCTTTCCACTACAATCACATCAAACTGTTAGTCTGCAAGTTTCATCCCACAGTAATCTGCACAATAGGAAACGGAGTATTTTTAGCTTCCCAGTGCACTGGGAAATCGCTGCCAAACAACACAGTTCAGTGGTCATGCAAAAGGCTTTTTCACACTGTAGTAAGATTTTCCTTCTGGAACACCCACGTAGTGAGCCCAAATAAATATTGTTCCTTAAAAACAACAGATTACAACGTCCTGATTTTGTTTTATGAGATCTGGTTCAGCATGCATAACACAGGCCTGTGGAATCTAAATTTTAGGTTGTAAGTGAGCCAGTTCACCTAAAAGAAATACCTAAGCTGCCTACACAGCAAATGGAGACAGAAGGTGCATTTGATGGCTTCCATTGGTAAGATAAATTGCCCTCAGTTTGGGCACTGAAGGTTTACATTTTTCTGGTTTTTTTGGTAAATCTGCCATACAGAAGCCAGTCCTTGAAAAGCAACGACAAGAACCAGACCAACACAGACACCTATTTTTGATGCTCCAAGCTGAATTTCAGCTCCCTCTCGGCACCCACAACAAGCAGCTGCTATGCGAAGGGGACAGGCACAGTGTCTGTGGGGCTCTCTGCTTGTGCTGTTTACCATGTATTAGGTATGACATGATTTAGAGAATGTATTTTCTTGTCTGTCTCTTACAGTCCCAGACAGACTTTTTTTGACTAAAGATGTAGTAGCTTTATCCCTGAACATCTTGGAAGAAGTAACTAAATCCATCTTCTCCCCAGCCAGCATTGGCCAAACAAGAAAAGTCATGGATCTCTTGTCACCTCCGCCAGTATGTGTATTGGGAAACATCTTCTGATAAATACACATCCGTTTGACTTTAATACAGGACATTAAAAATAATGAAAGAAGGAACTAAACTCTTCCATGGAGACAAACAAGCCTTGAAAGTACTCACAGTGTCAGAATGCAGCAGAAGAAGAGAAAGTATTCAAGAGTAAGACTGGGAGCGCACCAGTGGGTGGTATCTGTCAATGTCAGAGGAAGAACCACAAAGCACCTGTGATGTGTATGATTCCAGAGGACAGCAGAAAGCTGTGTGGTGCCAGCAGGAGCCAAGAAGGCTTTGAGGGCAGCCTGACAGCACTGCCTGCTGCTGCTCCTGCTGTGCTCAGAGGAACAGGGCTTCAGGCACATTTCCTAGAAGCATGGAGGGCTCTTTCCAAGAAGCACCCGGATATTCTTTCTAACAGGAACTTGTTCATCAAGGTCCTGAAAAATAACTGCTGCCAAAAGCAGTGCATCTGGAAGTTATGAATTGCATAGCTCCACATAAGTGCTTTACAATAGCTAGTAGTACTTTCTAATATGATCTTAGTGTAATGTTATTGAAAGCTAGTTATGACACCAATGGCATTTACCAGTGATGTTCCTCAATTTGTGTTATAAACCATCTGATGAATGTTTTTCTCATTAACTGGAACATCTAGTGACTCTGTTTGCCTCTTTGCCCTGACTGAAGCATCCAGGTTATTTTTCTTGTTTCAGTAAATCAGACTTACCTATTTAAGACCTTGAAAAAAAACCTCCCCATAGAGATGTTTTGATAAAACTATTTATTTGTTATTAAGAATCCAACTTCCTGATGCAATTTGTATGACATGCCTTTTCCAGCAAAACTTACTTTTGTCAATAATTAATTGTTCAATTTATTGTCAGAGTTCATCATAAAGAAGGTATAAACCATGCTTGTTTACATGGCATATAGCAAGACTAAAAGCATGAGTGAAAAAATCTGTAGCTGGTGTTATGCAAGGGGCTGTCATGGTTTTACTGGTCATGATATGTTTCAAGTTAATGCTTCTTTCCCATAGCTTTACAAAATTTATAAGTGTGCCTTATGTCTTCTCTTATGTTTTAAACAAAAAAGATCCGAAAAGCTCAGTCTTTACAGCTGCTCAACTACTTCCTAGATGCAAATTTCTCTCTAACACCTATTTTAAGTGCTGATTTTTATTGCAGCAAAATTAAATATACAGCAATTACATTCTGGGAAGGAACATTACAAACACATATTACCTGGTTAATCTCTTTGAAAGTGATATTTTAGGTATACAAGATGTTTTCTAATCAAGTATCCTTGTAAAACCACAGTTGTATCATGCTGACACCATAAGATTAAACTAAAACTCCATAAACTAAATGTCCTACATTGAGAAGCAGGGAAAAGTGTTATTTTCTAGGTGTGTTTCAACTGCCACAAAAGAGATTTAGTAAATAAAGTTGTGCAGTGTTATGGTAACTGGTTCTCAATAAATTTCCAAGTCATTTTTTTATGCTGCAAGTATTTCTTCCTCCACTTCTTTCTGTAAGTGCCACACAGGTGCTGAAACAACTCTCATTCCTTCTGATAATTCTTATTTCTTTCTCATATCTTAGAACAAGGCCAAACTATACTCTCAGTACAGCTCAACTCCTACCATATCAAGAATGGAATTGAGACCGCTGTCAGCGGGACACCATATGAAATGGCTAAACCAGTGTGAGAAAGATTTCTGCCTTTCTTTTTCCGTTCTAACAGTTATTAGGCTAATTCCAACATGTAAAGTGATACACATTGGTAGAGTGCCCTTTCTACTAACTTAATTTCCTTTAAAAAAATAATTTAAAAATATTTAAAAGGCATTTTTTATATATGGAATGTCAATTGCCACCCTTGGCAAGCATAATCCTATACCTTTTATTGTTACTTATTTTAAAGAAGTATGAGGCAGAACAAAATACATGGGTTAGAGGAGCACAACTATGGAAGTGAAGATTTACAGCTGATGAGGGGTGTTTGCGGGCTTGTTTAGATTAAGTTCTTTCTCAAGAGCTTCAGGGCAGAGCTTCTAACCAAACAATGGCACTGCCTGTTTCTTTGTGCACTTGTCTTTGAAAAAGCCAGTTTCTGCTGGGACAGAGAAACCTGAGCCTGTAGCCCAGGGATGTGTTGAGAGCAAGTTCTCCTCTTCTGACCCAGCAGAGTAAGCATGGACAGCACAGGAAATCATTAAGACTAATACTCAGAGAACAGGGTAAAGTTAATCTTTGTTTTTCCCAATGCAGTAATAAAGTAGCCAAGCTGCAGAATGGAAGTGCAGGATGGGAAGATTATTACTGTTCATTTAAGACCTGATTCACAGTTTTTTGAGAATTTTTCCTTCCCTCCTTGTGTTCCTTTTAATTTCTTTTCATCATTTTCCAGCTTCATCATGCTATCTACTTTCTGCCAGAAGTGTAATTATCAGAGGGACTCAAGAAGGGATGCTGGCTCTTCACTCTCTTTGCTTCATGGGGATTGGAAAATCTCTTTTCACTCTGATGCCCCAATCAATGTTTCCAGTTTTAGCTGTCTAAACAGCAAGCAGTGCTCACTACAGTATTTTAAAACTCAGGATGACCTGGTGCCTATTGCACTTCCTGCCGATAAATGACCAGCCAGTGACCGATAAAAGACAGCCAGTGTTACACTTGAGCCCATCCATAACTCAGGGATAAGAGGCAAGTGTGACAAGATTAGGAACAAGGGTAGTGACTTACTGCTTCTGTCCTGGTTTTTCAGGTATTTATGTGCCCATGACCATTCCAGTCACACTGCACTTCCCAAGCAGCATGCAAAGCACGTCTGCGATGTGACAAGAGATGGCTTTGATAAGATGGACAGCCATTACACCTGTGCTGCCTTTGCAAAAGACCTTCTGAAATGCTCTGGCCTTGTTTATCAGCACTTGGTGATATTCAAAGTAGCCAAAAAATGTATCAAACAACTTGTAGGAAAACTGCTAACACTTTCTTTATAATCCTTTCATGGTCTGGTCCGTAATCCAGTTGCATCCTGCTGTCCTTCTGAGCTGGCTTGAAAGACATCATGTGTTTCCAATGGCAGTAAATAACATGCTTTAAGATGACAGGGACTTAAAAACTTGAAAAGCTATGACTGAAAACTTATCTGAAAACACATGAAGAGAATCCCCAGGGTATGGCCGAAGCAAAACAGATTCTGGAAGCTACCTGGTTGGCACCTTTATCTGGAGGAGTGGGAAAGCTGCCTGTAGTCAAAGGTGTCATTGCATAGAACTCAGAAAATACTTTACAGATTAAACTATGATTCTATTATTCCAACAGTCTCTACCCAATATTGCTGATGGCCAGATTCATCTTACTTACACTAGACAACCAAACTGTAGTTAATCAATCATCTCCCTACATTGGCCATCTCCCCTCTGGTTTGTTCATTAGCCTTATTTACATTCTCCTCAGAAGGACCACTGCAGATAGTACAAATACTCTTTTTCTCCAGTTAATGCAGACTTCTTTGTGCATGAGGGATTGCTTATACACCATGAACATATTGACTGTCTTTAAGCTTTCAATTGCAGCCTTCTCTAGCCTCAAAATTGCTGCTGAGGGCTCTCATATTTCTTAATCTCTCCTATTTCAGTCACATTTCTGGGTGGTCAACTGATTGGTACTTTATAGAATATTTTGTAGAACCCAAAGTTCACACCATGGGTGAGAGCTGTAGAGATTTCTCATTAAGGCAGGCTTCTGACAGGGTTTCCTGGATCTGCCTCCTTCTTCTGTGACTGAAGGTGGGGAGCTAGTCTGCTCCCTGAGGACCATGGAGATAATCCAAATAGCTCTTTTCTCCTTTCTCCGGTTATATTTTGCTTTGGGTAGAAATCCCTTCCCATTGGTCTAGATGTGGCCCTCTTTTGCCAGTAACAGCATGATGTTTGGCACACCCTGTTCATCTCCTGTGTCAGTCGTGGTGTGGGAAAGTGCTGGGTGGCAAGCAGTGAACATGCTTTCCCTACAGGCTCCAGATTTGTGAGAAAGTATTCTCATTGACACTGTGGCTGTGGTCCATGGATCCAAGAGGTCATAAGCTGTGCCATCCCGTGACAGTCTCTTAGGCTCTCAAAGGCTCTAAATTTCAATCTGTGGGATGATTCTAGTGTTATTTGGCCCTGTATTAGGGCATTACAGAGACTGCGCTGTGCAGGAAAAGCCTTGTTACAGGAGAAAATCATGACAATATAAGAATATGTAAGGCTTTATAGATGAGGGGGAAAGAAACATGAATAAATAGGGCTAAGAATGAATGGGGAGACTTCAATTTTATTTCCTGAAGGCATCTTAAATTTCTGAGATTGCAGTTTTCTAAAGATGAAAGAGAGCTCTGGCATTCCCAAAGACCAACTCATTCAAAATACTCTCCTGAAGGGAGCAGGTCGTGTCGCCTGGGGAGCTTTCAGCACAATTAAAGGCAACCAACCAAATTGGAAAAACTGACCATCTTAGCAGGTGTTATTATGCATCTTAGCATCTTCTTAGCAGGTGAATCAAAGTCTAAAAGATACTGAGTACATTTAAGAACTTATAGTGAATCTTTAGACTTTGATGCTGAGGACATTGGACGTGCTTTTACTTACTCTTGAGGGGTGCAGGTGGCTCTTAGAGGACCCTCATGGTGTTTTCAGGAGCAATACATCCTGCATCATGGGAAGAGCAGCTATTAACCTGGATCAAAACAAGTGCTTAAGGATTGGACTGAGGGGAGGGCACCATTAACTCATATAGAGCTCTCCAACAGAAGTGCATTTTCTCCTCTCTGACCTACTTAACAGCTTTAACAGAGTGTCATTTTCTTTCAGTGTCTGCATGCATAACAGGTAGTTTTCCTTATAATATTATCGAACCAGATTCAGGATATAGAAGTTTAAAATATCACTGAATCACAAATATTTTTATTAAATTATAAAACACAAAATTCAGCTGATTTCAATTCAATAGTATGTCTCTTTGCTAACATGGACTCTCTATGTTCTAAAATTCTACACTGAAGATCTGTGACTCATATGTTAGGTGGCATCCCTCCAAATTATGCTAGAAATGTTACATTGTCATATTTGCTGCAAAAGAGAAACTGGGAGCGCTATTTCAGTATTTTTCATAATAAGAGTTTTTGTATGCACCGCATATGATTTTCCTGTTTTTAAGCTTGGGAAGATATCATTTAAATGATGCACACGTACTCAAAATGTACATGCACACTTAAGGCCTCAGAACAGGTTAACAGAAGTCTGACCAATGTCAGGATTGCTGTTGAGTGGAGTAAAAGCAAAGGCAGTAAGATCACCACAAATCAAGTTCACCATTAGCTTTTAGACCATGCTAGTTCCCCAGAATTTCTAGGACACTGGAAAATCAGGAAATATCTTCATCTCAGAGAACATCAGACAACCTAACCATTGCAACACAGCTTGTCTGGCTGATTGAAAACTGAGAACAAAGACACCTGCTGTTCATCAGCTCCCAGGCTCTCCATTCAGCCTATTGCAATGGTCCAATAAGAAAAGCGGGATGCTGAGGCCATCCAGCAGATTTGTAAAAGTAGGTAACACGCATAAACATTTTATTTCTGCTCTTTACTCTAGGTTCTTCTGTTTCTGAAAAATGCTGCTGAAATGCCATTCACTCAGTAGATTTACCAGGTGGAATATAACTGAACTGTTTCTGTCAACACGAGGGGGAGCACAGACACATCTATCAAATTGACACAGTCCTTGCACTTGATGAGCTCGGTGGAATGAGTCTTCCACCTCCAGTTTTCGTTACGCCAATGAGTGATGAATCAGAGATATTTTTGACATTTGAAAGCAATTCAAGGTGAGAGAACTGAGAAGACTGGTATTTGCCAGTCAGAACTATAAATAAATTTTTCAGCACTAAGACTCCTCCAAAGCTTTTTAAATAGGCTAAAATTTTGTGTTGTTCCCTAAGGATAGGAATGCTATCTGTGTGTCATTTCTTTATATGCAGTCATACAGAGAGCAGGTAGGAGTTTGTCATCCTTCATAACCACAATAAATCCATCCTTGTTTCTTATGCTATTGGTAGGATTTCCAGATCTGACCCAGAGTTTTTCGAATTAGAGGAATTAATTAAGTTGATGGGATTTTTCACAGCGATTCATGTTCTTAGAAAGGCTAATGAGTCAAGATATTAACTTGTAATGACATTAGTATACGTTTACTTGATGACTAGGTGTATACTCGAACTTGTAGTCACACAGCATGTCATCAGGAGAAGTGACTCATGATTACTGCACACAAAAAAAAGTAATTGCATTTACAGATAGTGGCATACAAAGTTTTCTTTATGTTTTCTCTCTGTGGTGTGAGAGACAGCAAATAACTTGAAAAAGAAAAGAAGGCCAGCCTCTATTTTCAGAGATAACAATATCAGCCATGTTGGCAAGATTAGCAGTCTGGCTGGATTTACACAGATCAATATGAGAATGATTGAAGACCTCAGTGGATTTTAGCACTCCTGAAGAATAGAGGTTAAATGGACACCAGCCATATTTCCACTAAGCCAACCACAACTCACAGTGATGTAGCAAAACATTCTTGATCCCTGATAGTCATCTAAAATAACATAAAAACTAAATTAGGTATAAAGGCAAGACCTAAAGGCAAATGACAGTGAGAGGAGATGTTTGTCTATGTCATAGTCAAAGTGCATTCTGCAGAAAGCATTTTTTCTCTCTGACAGAACATTTAGCACATCAATACTAAAACGTATTCTGAGACATTCTGTGGACAAATTCTACAGATGAAATATAGTGATTTTGATGGAGTTGATTTATGACAACATAGCCAAGCCTAGGATACTTTTGTAAAGGTTGGATCAGAAACGTGATTGAACATAAGATGGGAGAATGAAACAAAGAAATAAATATTTTACTGTCATATTATTTTTCTACAAAATATGAATAAACCTTCAAAATATATTATGTGAACAGATTAAAAGGTAAATTTCTATGTCAGATTTCTCCTGTAGTTATTGTAAATCCAAGATGTTCTTGATCACTGCTGAAATGAACCTATATGGTGAGTAAAAAACTTTTTAAAACTTCAATTATCAGAAAAAATTCCTGACAAAATAAAGGGAAAGACCACAGATAATTCCAAACTGTAACTGTTCATTCTCTTTCTTGAAATGTCTGGTCTTGGGGAAATGTTGAATAACCACATTTTCCTCTTTACTTGCTTGGTACTGAAGCAATGCATGCATGATCTAGCACAGTTATGAAAGACGTACTTATTTGTATGGAGAGAGCCAAAACAAATACTTGCTTCAAAACACACTAAACTAAGGTCAATTCTTTTATCATTCATGCACAAAAAATAACACTATTCTATCATTTGAGGAGTGAGATCCTACCTATTAAATATGAATGTCAGAATCAACTCTATAGGCTGAAAAAAAAAATATTTCTGTTTATACATGTCATTTCATTGACATTGGAGTTTGAGTGCCTTTTTTTTGGTATATCATTAAAATATTGGCAAAGAAAAACACCAAGGGACACAAAAAGCTATAGGGTGAATGCAGGTGACACTGTTTTGTAATACCCACAGCATAATTAGACTATTCCTTGTAAATACATTCTTTATTCAGTTTACTCAGTTTTTCTCTCTGCAAAGTGCTTTTGATTTAATCACGACTTGTTTTTGTACATTTAGCATTCAGAAAACTTCTGTGAATTGAATTCTGCCTGGGAGAACTATTTTTCCTACTTATATTCTTTTGTTATTTTTCTCTGTGTACATGCTTTTATTTAAGAAAAAAGAATAGTTGAATGAATTAGAAACAGATGCATTCTATTTTTGTCCATGGATAGACTGACATTTCAGGTTCATACGAATATGAAAAAGGGAAGTAGAAAATAGCTATAAGAAGACAAAATTATAAAAAGAAGGTGGCATTCATGTCATCAGAGACAGATATAAATTATTAGATAGAATGATCACATTTGCAATAATCTTAGAAAATGTATTGATAATGAAGTTATATTTATTTCACCTAGCTTCAATTGCCTAAAGGATGACATGATATTTCATGCAATTTTCTTCAAGCAAATTAAATGAGGAAGACACTTTCAGTTCTTGAAACAGAGGTCTAAGTTGGATGAAATAATTGTAGATACCTCCTTTTCTCTGTTGCCTGTTGGGGCAGGCTCGATGGTTACCTTAAACTGGAAAACTAACATTAAGTATGACTTTAGGGAGCTAAAAAAAACTGTTAATGCATGTAACTGAGAGACAACTTGGGCCTGTTTTACCTGTGTAACTAAGAAATGTAAGTAATCACGTAGATAATTAGCTGATCAAGACAGGTTAAGGACCTTCAAAATAGCATGCCCATGATCTAGTCTGATGATACATGACCATGAGATATGGACTGCAACTACCTCGCCCCTGATGCAGACAACATGTTGGCACAAATGACTGAAGACATGCCATAATAATGTTCATCATGGCAACTCTCTTTGGCTGTAGAAGTCATAAAATTACTTTCTATCAGTCCTTTTCTGCTTTTAGAGTCATGGAGGTTTTGCCCTCATCCTTAAACAAGATTGCATCCTTTGTGCAAGAGAAAATGTGTGTTATAAATAATTCTAACAAACTCCCAGCACTCCCCCATCTCCATTTTTTAATAATGCATTTATCTTACCTTCTATTAGCTTCCCCGTCTGCTCTGCATTGCCCCCAGGCAAGATCTTGGCAATGTAAGCTCCAATTTCCCCACTGCTTCCTGGAATTTCTTTCCCACCTACAACTCGGATTCCCAGTCCATTGCCTGTGATCAAAAAAAGAGAAAACTTTAAACAGAGATGAAGCAATGAATAATTCACTGGAAAGAAAGGAAGAGAACAAGTCATCAGAGGTTACTGAAAATGTCCCCAATAATTTCTGGCTGTGGTTGGAAGATCAGGGTTAACTGCAGTCACATCTGCTGCTCTCCTAAAGACTTAATTTTGGAAAGATCTTGAGCAGGAACTGTATGACTGACATAACACAAACAACTGAGTCACTAAAAATTACTTTGAAACTAATCCTATCTTCTTCTGACAATCTATTTGTTCTATTAATAAATTTAATTAAGTTGCTAGAAATCCATGTGAAGCGTGCATTCAAAAGATAGCTTTATCATGTGCCTACAACATGCACAAAATTTAGCTGAGAAATTATAATAACTGAGTTTTTAGAATCACATAATTATGGAGACGTTGACAGAGAGCCTTGACCGTGGTCTATTGAGCAGCAAAGCATGTACATTTACATGAATCTATACTTGGCAGATGCTATTATTTTTCTTGAATATTCACTTTTAATTGACATCTTTTGCATCAAAGGATGTGCAAATTAACAATGGGAAAGCATACAATAAGTCTGTAAAGAATCATTAAATCACATGTTTACTCCCTTTCTAAAAAAATACAGAGATAAAAACATTTTCATCACTCATTATTTTAGCTGGAGAGATGCAGATCCCCAATCTCCCTTATGTACAAAATAATGAGAGTGAAAGAAAAAGCTTAAAATATAGTCTCATACAGCTAATTTTATACATTACCTATTTTAATGTTCTTTTGCTTTTTTTTAAAAACAAAATTCCTATACTAGTGAAACAAACTTTTTCTTTGAAGAAAATTCCGTATCAGATGATTCCCACTTTGATCTGGGAATATAAAGGCTGATTTACCCACCTTTTCTGTAATGGCTAAATAATTATTTTTCAATTTATTGATTTCATAAGCCAAACCTGCAGAGCGATTAGACTAATAAGCTGTAGGAAGGTCACCACACCACCTCTTTGCAAAGCTTTATCTTTTTAGATTAAAGCTTTTCCTCATAATGCTATTAGTGTTTCTTAAGTCAGTCGAGTTTTTCTCAGAATCAAGATTGTAACATTTTGTTCCTGACCAAAAAAGTTTCCAGTAGTTTTTCTATCCCAGTTTAGCTAAATCTATATCCTTTTTGCCCAAGCTTTCCTCATAATTAGACATTTTCCTAACAATTTTTTTGAGCAGAGTGGTTTTTCAGTTTAATTGGAACAAACTGCATTAATATTTTAAGTTAATTACCTTATTTCAGTGTTAATTTGAAATTTTGCACCAGTAAAGTTTATTTTTCCTAACTTTGTAGGGAAAGCAAAACCATCATTCTAAGGGTGAGACTGAATGTCCTTTAAAAAAAAACACTAGAAAATACAGTTTTTAAAAATAAGTACCTCATTGCATGAAGTGAATATGTACACCTATAAAAGCATTTAAACATAAGTCCATTCTGAGGACTTAGAAATTCATGTGGGCTGCTCTACACAGACAACTTCTGATCAAGCAGCATGGAGAGGGTCATCAATTTGTTAAAGATCTGAAGCTCACATGTTAAGTTCAGCAAATCCAATAAACCACTGTTCTTAGTATGCAACTCATGCAAACAAGGACACAGTGTCTTACTCTTAACTCACACAGCCAACACATGGAATTTTCTGTATATCTGTAGGACTGGCTGATTTTCATCACAGACGGGAGGAACTACTCAGAGTCAGGATTTTCTCATGATACAGAGCACTCCCATCTCTAGCTCTGATAGCTTATTTGTGACAGAATGGCAGAGAATTAATCTGTCATATAAATGCATGTACACTTGATTTCAGAGGCATTCACATGGATACCTATGCTAGGGAACTGAAAGTCTTGGCTGACATTAGTTTTTGCAGCATTTTGACCATTTTATGCTAATAAAAAGAAGTATTTTTCATGTTAATATATAAAGATTTTTATTCCTAGACACTTTGAAAGGGCTTGTAGTTTTATATTTGTATGTTTTAGAGTCAAAGGTATGACTGATGTTATGTATTAAGTAAAAGTATGCTTGCTAAGGAACAATCACGAACATCAGAGTGTATGTGTATGTGTTTATTGCAAAAACACTACTAGAAAAATACTTAAATTACAATTTAAAGTTAAATTAAGGTTAGTTGCAAAACCTTCATTCCTGGTAGTCAGAATGAATGAGCTACTTTTTGCCCAGTGAGCTCTAAGTGCTCTGTTCTGGCTGACAAAGAAATATTGCTTGGGATTTGCTGTATTTTCTCATGTGAAGATGGGATTCTGAACCTATTTAGACTTTATCTATTGAAAATACTGTGCTTACTACTTCTGTTTGAAATGACATTGCCCAAATTATAACCTTGAATGCAGATAGTTTAAAAATATCCATCATAGTCTTTCTCAGATCTCTTTTCCCCTTGTTTCTGTCTTTTTTTTTTTTAATTTTTGATTCTTAATTTCCATCTCTCAGGCTATTTTGATATAACCAGACATTCATCTTTCAAGTTTAGATTTTCAGAATAATGAACTACCATGTTATTTTTTAGAAGACACAGGACCAGCAAACCATCAGAAAGCAAATCACTGTGATTTGAATAAGAGAGGGCACCTTTCTGAATTATTTTTTAGAAGACACAGGACCAGCAAACCATCAGAAAGCAAATCACTGTGATTTGAATAAGAGAGGGCACCTTTCTGAATTATGAGTATTGATTTCCATGGAAAATATCTTCAGGAAAACATGTCTTCAAAGGGAATTTTACACATTTAAGATCCAATCCTTTTTCGGATGCTTCAAAAGGAGAAGACTGGTAATTAATTAAAACTGTTCTTACTGATCTCCCCAGGCTGTGATCCTACTCTCCCATCTAATCTTAACTAAAGCTTTAAGATAGAGCATGTTAAGCTAAAAAAATAAAAAAAGCAAAACCCAAAAAACCCAAAAAACCCAATCCAATTCCCCCGCAATCCAACCCCCAAAATATATAATGCTAAGCTTTGAAAAGGTTGATCACACAACTAAATTGGTTTTATACTTTGATGGACAACAAAAAAAAAAAGATACTAGATCATTACAGTTAGCTTGTGAGCCACTGATTTATACAGCTGAACATATGAAAAATTAGACTTTGAAGCATTAGGTCTCCTGACCCGTGGATGATGGGAAGGTGCTGGATGTAGTTTTTCTGGATTTTACTGTTTTTTCTGATTTTTCATGCTGTCTCTCACAGCATCCTTAGGGATAAGCTGTCCAGCTGTGGGATGAGTGGGTTCACATCGCTCTTGGTGTAGAACTGGCTGAAGGGCAGAGCTGAAAGGGTTGTAGTGAATGGAATGACATCTGGCTGGGGACTGGACACCAGCAGTGCTCCTCAGGGATCAATTCTAGGGCCAAGCCCGTTCAATATGTGTGTCAAAAGTCTGGATGCAGGAGGTGAATGCACCATTGGCAAGTTTGCTCACGACAAAAAACTGGGAGGTGCTGTTGACTCCCTCGATGAACAAGAGGTCTTTCGGAGGAATCTGGATAGATTGCAGTGTTGGGCTATGATTAAAGGGATGAAATTTAACAGGCGGAAATGCTGAATCCTGAACCTATGACACCAGGCACAAGTGTAGGTGGGGAGAGCAATGGCTGCAAATCAGAGAGGGATCTGGGGATCAGTGTGAGTCAGCAGCATCAGCCACGGGGACAAACCCCATCCTGGGTGGCATCAGACACAGCATCAACCAGCCAGTAAAAAAGGTGCTTGTCTCACTGTGTTCAGCTTTGGAGCAGCCTCACCGTGAGTACCCTGTACAGGTCTGGGCCCCATAATTTGAGAAGGATTGTCAAAGTCCTTGAATGTGTCTGAAGGAGGGCAACAAGGCTGGTGAAAGGCCTGGAAGGAATGTCCTGTGAGAAGCATCTGGGGAATTTGGGCTTGTCAGGTTTGGAGAAAAGGCTGTGAGAGGCAACTACATTGCTCTCTACAGCTGCCCGAGGAGGGGAATTGGAGAGGGAAGTGCTGAGTTCTTCTCCATGGTCTCCAGTAATAGAACTTCTGGGAAGAGCGCAAAGCTGTACCAGGGGAGGTTTAGACTGAGAAGGTGGTCAAAACAGGAACAGATTTCTTCAAGAGCTGGTCAATGCTTCAAGCTTGTCAGGGTTTAAGAGGCTTTTGAACAACGCCCTTAACTACATGTTTTTACTTTTGTTCCACCCTGAATTGGTCAGTAGCTGGACTATGATTTTTGTAGATCCCTTCCAACTGGAATACTGTATTTGTATTGCACTCCTATTCTATTCTTCTATTCTATTCTATTCTATTCTATTCTATTCTATTCTATTCTATTCTATTCTATTCTATTCTATTCTATTCTATTCTATTCTATTCTATTCTATTCCATTCCATTCTATGGTAGGAAAGATTTCAAGTGCTTAATAACTGCAGAGTTATTTTTGTGAGAAATCCATACATGGAGGAAAAATATTGAATAGGCTTCTTTGCTTTTCAGCAATTAACCAACTCTGTCTATCAAAGGGACATTTCGCTTGTCCTTTCATATCCTTCCAAACACCACAAACTGTTTCAGTGATGCATATTCATTATATATATATACACACACATATACACATATGAAAATTATATATGATCAGTAACCAACAACTTGACACTAATAAATTCTGTCACTGCTGACCCAGCAAGCATCACTGCAAATGTGTTTTCAAAATTCATCACTCTTTTTTCTTATTCCTACCATGAGATACTTTCTGTCCCTTTAGATTTATTTCTTCTGAACTTCTGTGGTTCGATGTGTCTCAGACAGTATGAAATCCCATCTCCTTGTCTACTTCATTGTGTCACAGTAGCAACACGGCAGAAAGACTGTAATTTATTTTGGTGGAATATGCTGACCACAACGTGGGCTCTGTAATTACAATTTAGTCTTTTTTGTCTCTTATGGAGATAATAAAGATCAGACTGTTGCCAATCCATTGCTGTTGCTCTCAGGTCACAAGGAAGACCATGAAATCTTACTCTTTTCACTGCTTTGCTGAGCAGCTCCATTATTGCTATTAGAGTATACATGGCCTAGATTTCTAGATTTCCTGGAACCTTTCAGCATCTAATCAATTACTAGACTTGCCTTTCGAAACAAATGTTGATAATGCCTTACATAAGTTAAAGGTTAAAGGAAAGAAAGAAGAAAGAAAGAAAGAAAGAAAGAAAGAAAGAAAGAAAGAAAAAGAAAGAAAGAAAGAAAAAGAAAGAAAGAAAGAAAGAAAGGAGCAGAGAAAAAGAGAAAAATGAAACAAGCCAAGGCACAGCAGGCTTTTGCTGGTGTTGGTGGTCCTGATTTTACACAAAAGTAAAAATTAATTTTCCGGGGAAGTTTTCTCTTATGAAAGTAAATAGCATTCCAGCAGGAAATGCAAGGACTGCTTATGTTTAATTATCATAGAGGTCCTATGTAGTAGCAACAGCTTCAACGCATGCAGGAGAATGTTGGCACGTGACCCAGAAGCTCTGTGCAAACATTGTTCATGTGTTAACTCAAGCAAATATTTCCTCTGGGCTAATTTTTGAAAGTATGAAACCATTTGTCTGTCTAATCATATGAGCAAGGAAAGTAAAGAAGCAATTAGAATGTACAACAGATTTTCAGTAATCACACATGCATTTGTGTGAATTGGCATACGAAGCTGCAAGGATGAGTGTCAGCAGCAATGTGACTTTTGTCACAGTTAGAAATAGAGCTATATGAATTTTTAATAGACTTTTAGATGACTGAACTTTTAAGAAAGATATTTTAGAAAATGCTACTGATTTTATTTCTAAGAGCCTTAAAATATACCCTTCAAGATGGTAGCTGAAACTCACTATTTCTGTAAAGCTATGGTCATTTTAACACCTTTGGATATTGTGTGCTTTGAAGTTGAAACTATACAGAAGTAAAATGGGAAAAAATGAAATGAGCTTAAACTGCAAAATGCAGGGTTACAACACCTGTATCTGAGTAGTTTGAAATGGGAGATATGCTTAAATCTAAAAATAGAGATTGCGTTTCAGGTCCAGGAGCCAATGCACAGACATACCACTGAGAGCGAAAAGAACCACAAATCCAAATATGGTTTTTATCACTTTCTACTAATATGAAAAATCCCCCAAACCAGAGCAAAACCAAAATGGCGAATTATGGCAAGGAAGCACAAGGGTGATCATTTTTTGGGCAAGGTCCAATGGCAGCAAATGCTTGGGGAGAAAGCATGAAAATGAGACATTAAGCATGAAAGATTTTTGTAATGTGCCAATGTACCATGTTATAGCAATGAGAACATATCTGTCAAATCAAACAATGTGAAGCCTTTCAACACTGCTTGGCTGTGAAAGGAGGCAGAACATACCTTCCTCCTGTGTTCATTTACTAGACATTATCTCCTCATTCCTCCTCCAGCTTTATCTAGACCAGACATATGCTAGGGTGCTGGTAGGCCCTTATCTACCAGAAAAATTTTACATTCTGTTCCATTGTCTGCATGGAACAGAAGGCTCAAACACAGAAAAAACAACAATGACTTCTCTTGGAGAGGTCAGAGTTAAAAGCACCACAATGAAATGCAAGCTATTTATTTAGACATTGTAGTTGTGATAAAGCAATCTCTAAAGTCTGGAGAACATACAGAAAGAAAACATGACAAAACAAACTAAAACAAGTTAACTCAGGAACTTGAAAAGCAGCAGGAAAAGTAATGTGTATAATAAAATCCAGGCTAAATTTTTATTTGCATTGTTATTCTTATGCAATTCTCTGGAATACATAACATTATGATCCATATCAGAGGTTGGTTGTCTAGATAGGTACAGCATTTTCAAAATTGTCCTCAGGAGAATTGTTTTGGTGCTTCTAAGAAAATTAGCTTAAATGAAGTTGTTTCCTAGAAACATGATTAAACCTACTCAGCTATTGCACTTCTTGGCCATTGGCAATTAAGGCATAAAATAGACACGAAGTCAAATCACCAGCTGATGAAATTCAGATATATTGCAGTTGTTTTAATAGCACAGCATTGATTTATACTAGCTACAAATCTGCTTCATGCTGATTTGCACACTGCTTATCATCCTGAAGGATCATAAAGTGTTTTATGAATTAGCATCTTGAAGCATTTATCACATCTACTTGAAAACAAGATAAAGGTCTCCTCCTTTTGGATGATCTGTCTCTGAAGGAAGAAATCATGGGGTTCCTGCCGTGGATACCTCTGCGGACGGTTTGAATCAGCTCTCTCTGCCCTTCAGTTTCAAAGCATACAAGTTTATTGAGGAAGAGGAGTGGGAGGAAGGGAACCCTGCCACGAGGCCGCCAGGTGCAGCTTCAGGGCAGAGCAGGGGGATCGGGAGAGTTACAGAGGGAAGTAAGTGAAGACAGAAAAGGGATCCAATGCGTTGCTTCCAATAACATAAAAAAGGTTCCCTGATGAACATTCTAATTTCCACCAACCAATCCAGTACAAGATGCAAACTCTACATTATTTACATATAGCCTATGAGAGTCTTTGTATTACCATAGATGTTACATATTAAACTCCTAAAAACTGGTTTTACAACCTTCTATTGAAATGATAAGATTTGGGAGTTTTCAGGGTCCACCCAGGAGCAGCCTTTTGTTTCCTAATGAGCGACCATTAACACTAACAAAGGCTGATAAGCCTTGCCCTCTGGCTATTTCAGTGACTGGGGTTGGACAAGCCAGGACAAGACAAAACTTGTCCTTAGTTCAATCTCTCTCATGGCTTTAATATCATCTTTTGCCAGGTCTTCCTACCCAGCATGTCACATCAGAATCTAGGGTGTCATCTATGGTGGGCTGCAGCTTTAAATCTATAAAATCCCTTGCTGGCACTGAGTTTGATCTGTGTTTACTGATACACACCAATAGCTCCACAGATGCCACTGACTGATAGCTGAACTTCATTGGTTAAAACATTAGTTTTGAACTCGCCCATCCAAATCAGACTTGGTATAGAAACAGCTATATAATTAATATAAATATGACATGATAAAATACTATATAATGCATGAGATATATATGTGTATATTCTAGGTATAATGTTTTTATTATATTCTTTTATATATTATAGAAATCATATGTAATATTATATTATATATTACTTTAGGCTGCATGCTGCCTTACTGGGCAGTAGTTCCTGCTATCTCTGCGGAATGCTGATGCTATATTTAGGTAAAATATGCCAACAGTGATGTTGTTTTCTTGAACATATACATAAATACAGACACAGTGACCTTATTCACTCGAAACTTATGCTCTGGAGCACCTCGAGACACTTTTTGATATTTTTGATAGCCAGTATACAGAGAAGGGAGCACAGTGTCTTCATTTTGCTCTTACAATCAGTAAGATATTTTATATCTTAAAGTAAATATAAAGTAAAACCTTATAAAGTAAAACCTTAAACTGACATTTTTGCATTATTAGCTTTTTCTACTTCCTCAACAAGTTGGCTCACCAATGACAGGTGTACCTGAATGTTTCATCCTCTACTTTCTCATGAGAAAGTGCTGGCCTGCATTACTTATCCCCAAAACAGGGATTTCTGATTTGGCTTCTGTGAACCTCATTCTTAGGTGCCAGCTTTCCTCTCGGTTCTCCATGGAAATCTGGGAGCCTCCCTGAACTCTAACATTCAGTGTTTCAGGGATCTGTTTCTGCAGCCTTTTCTTCATGACAGCTATGGAAGCAAACTGAACTTTTATAGCCAGCAGACACATTGCCCTCTCAATTACCTCCACTCGAGATCTTCAACAAATGTTCATATACTTTAAAATGCACAAAAAACTGAGCTGCCAAAAAGGATTCATGGAAAGTATTTTAAATACATACAGTAGTTCTTTCCAAATTAAATTAAATACAACAAACATAAATATGGAATAAATGGTCTTAACCTCTACAAAATGTTTCTAACAAACGGAAAATATTGTTTGTGTTTTATTTTTTTTAATTTAGAGGTCATCCTAAAATTGATATTAAGACAAAACCAGACATCTCTCCTTTTATTTCTGGTTCTGTCCTCATTTGCTACCACATGACTTCCCAGAAAAATCTCTAATGTAGCCTGGCTGTAACAACTCAGTCTCTTTCTGTTTATGGGTTTTACCTTCTGTGCCATGCCTCTAATAAGGAGTGTTTGAGGGAATGATGGCCTTTAATTGGGGATTAAGTCCTTCCCCAGTGGCAAGGGAATGTTAGAGGACGGTAATGCTTTTTTGTGCAAAGTATTATCTCAGTTCTTCACAATATTAAATGAAAGAAGCAGGGTAAGTAATCCTCTAAGACTATGAGGACAGGAGGTGGGTTGCAGTTATCCCTCTCTGACTACTGTATGACTTTGAACAGAGACTGTGACTATATTTAACATGTTTTTAATTGATTAGTAATCACATATTCTTTGCACTTTAGTATTTTGCTGTAAGAACTAATTTTGCTGAACTTGCAGGTGGAAGAATCCTAAATATATAGAGTTATTTAGAGACTGACTATAGCAGTGAGTCTGGATACAGGAAAACTCTTTGAATTATCTTCCTATCAGGATAAGCACTACATGAGCTGGCACACTGCAGAAGTGTAGTGTTGTTTGCAGAAATTAGCAATCCTTATGGAGAGTATGAGGCATGTGTGACGTGTGTACAGCATTAGAGCTACTCGGTCATTCTCCTTTCAGTTTCACTGACATCACTGCTGAGGTGCAGATTAGGGATGCACCATCTAATTCACTTCTTTACTCCACTACAAAGTTTGCAGATTTTTCTGAATAATTTTTCTGCCTCTTTCTTTTTTTTTTTTTTTTTCCCCTTTTCTTTTTTTAACCAGAATTGAAGAGGATGTTCCCCAGCATGGACAGTCTGGCTGCTCAAACGTACATTTTTTTCCTGGAAACATCCCTCCTTTCAAAAAGGAAGAATTACTTATGACTCAGCCTATGTGAGGTAAAGGAGTAAAAATTACCTTTGACTGAGTGCACTCATTGTACCTACAGAGGTACTGAGATGTGCCTGCCTTGTTGGATTTTCCCCATGAGTGTTCCTAAACAGCTTCCTGATCAGGAATAACACCATGTAAGTTATCTTTGCAACATTTCCAAAGGTATTGCCAGTGCTTTCATTACCTTCAGTAGCCATGTCCTTAACTCACTTTTTCAAATATAATGACTGCGTGATAAACAATAGAAGAGAAAATTGTTGGCAGTATAAAAGAGCACTTATGTTTCTCTGCTAAAGAATCCAAAAGGAACAAGAGACTCTCAGTGAAAACAAACAGTGAGATTCTGGAGTGTTAAACACTGCTATATTATCATTCACTGATCAATGCAGTCACCACTTTGGCACCTCAGCATAACCATGATGCCAATTCTTTCTTTCTTTCTTGTTTTTTTTTTTTTTTGGGTTTTTTTTTTTTTTTTTTGTTTTTTTTTTTNGGTTTTTTTTGGTTTGGTTTGGTTGTTTTTGTTTTTTTTTTTTCAAATTATTAATCAGTCTTTGCGGAGAATATTATTGGAAATTCCTTCACACCTCTCAGTATTGTCTGAGGAGGGGACACTGCATATCTTGAAAAGTAGATCTGTGTGCTCTAGATTGTGGTGTATAATAAAGAAACAAGAACCTTAAAGAGTGAGGCCAGTGAGCAAGTATACATCTATTTTTCATTCAGCGCTACTATTCTCTTGCCATCACAATTTTGGCTTAGCTCCTCAATCCTTAAACACCTCATTCACATGCCAAAATTCACATTATATGCTTCTGTGTGCAAAATTATGCCAGGTTATGTAAGAGACAGCAAAGACATCTGTACCTCAGAGTCAGTTTCCATTAATCAAGATGGCAAATAAACCAAGCGTGTGTGTTCACATAATATGTAGTGAAAAAGCCTGAATTTCAAAATATTTGGGACTACTCATTATTGATACTCAGAATGTGACAATTTTTGTATTCATAATAGGCAGTAACTTCTACTGTGGAAAGATTGTGATGAGACCTGTGAAATTCAAATTATAATGGTGATATTAAGATGAAATTCAAGCTTGTCCTACAGTTACAGATGCTGTGGTAGAGTTGGTTATCTGGGCTGACCCAGCACACTGAATCATTAACGCCCAGGCTGGCCCAAGGACTCCAGTGAGATGAGATAATGGGCTAAAGCACTGGCCAGTTTCCCAACAAAGCAGCTGTCAACAGCTACAGGAATTCTCCAAGTGGCAATTGTGTACAGTTTGGGACATTTCCGTCGGTAACTCCTGCTGTGCACACTCCAGTTAAGATACACCGATTGTGTGCTGAAGATGTGTTCATGAATTCCCTGAGAGGAGAACCTGTCAGTCTCAGGCAGCTCCTGCTGCAGAACTGACCAAACTGGACATAGATCATTTAAAACATCAGCAGAAACTGCACTTGCATGTGCAGAAATGATCACATAGGAGAGGCTTTTGTGCACAGCCAAGACAGAGGATGTTTTGTACGCACTGTGAGGAAATCAGAGACAGTGGATGGTGCACGTGCTGTTGTGGTCACCCAGGACCACAGGCCAGCCGGCTTGTAAAATCCAGCAATGCAAAAGTTCAGCTGAAGGTGCTACTGAAAGGCTGTTTGCAACTGGGACTGTCTGTTCTCTTGGAAAGATCTGAATCCCCACATGAAATTTACTGGAACTTGTGCTTTTTAACATACATTCTTCCCGTGTTTATGCAACAAGTATAAAGGCAGACAAAATGAAACAACACCTCATTTTGGTACTTTTGACAAGAAAGAAGTGCAGGGAGAAAGGGAGAGCAGAAAGAGACAAAAGGAAGAAATAAAAACAAAGAAAGAGAAAGAAACCAGCTAGTGAAGCTACCAAAGTATCTAGATGAATATCCAAAACTCTTTTAGGGAGATAGCTGGGGTGGTATAAAAGTATATATTGTTGAATTTACCGATATTTAAAGTAACTTTTGCTGCATAATAAGCTTCTATGTCTTCCTCTGGTTAATAGTAATTTTCAAGGTTAATAAATATAGATGCTTACTATTAGCTTGCAGAAAATGTTTAATCAAAAGTAATTATTTTTAAAACCATGTGTCTATTTCTGGGAGAGGTCATTTGGAAAGCTGAAGGCTAAGTCCAAAGCACTGCACATTTGAAGAGATTTTTCGTGTACTTAAACCATTCAGACACTTGAGAGAAGGGAAGGAAGAGACATATATAGTCAAGGAGTTATGGCACTTCAAAGATGTGTAAGGAGTGAAAACTACAACTAATTCTTCTGTTTCAAAGCCACCCTATTCAACCTTTGGCTCTCTTCTGTAAAATTTGCATTAAAGCCTTTAAACTTTGGTAGGGAAATATATGTGAACATCATAGAGAAATATGTCTGTGCAGGTCTCCAAGCATGTATGTGGACTAAAACTCAAAAGTATGACAGCAGCTTGCAGACAGAGCCAAGCTTGCTTTCTCCAACCAGTATTTAAGCACAATATAATATAACTATAGCAGTAAGCAATCCCAGAGTGGGCAATATAACCTTAGCAGGACCCTAATTAAATCTTTGATCCTATGTGAGCTCATCTGTGCAGGGCATTCGTGAATGAGATGTCAATATCTGCACCTTGGTTTTGCCCATCGCCGCTGATGAGGCATTTGCCCTGTTGCACAGTGTGTTGTTGTGGTTGCCAGCATGAGAGTTAGTCGAGAATTTGGGATAGGCATTTCCCACTGCATGAGGGTAATTAACTTTACACAGGAGAGCAGGCTCCAGCAACACTAAATCATGAGCTTTACAGTTGTGTGGTTGTAATTCCACTTATTTTTGAGTAAGAGAGCAGCTTGGATCACAGCATTACTCATCAGCCTGCAGGGCAAAGATCCCTACAAAGATGCCAAGGAGTTCCTGCGGAATGGGAGGGCCTGGAGCAGCACAGGCTGACACAGAGCAGAGCCAGCAGCTCCTTTCAGACTGTGCTGTGTGGGCGGAGGGGTCTTTCTGCAGCCTGAAATCATCAGTGGGTGTTACGCTGACTAACAAGAAAATACCTCATAATACATACAGAACATTCATTTAACACCCTAAAGATGAGGTGGATACCAAGGATGGAAATTATCAAGACTTTACTGCCAGAAACCCCGTGAAAACAATATTTAGCAATTCAAGTAAGTTCATGCCACTTTCTACTTAATGCTCGAGGGAACACCAGGGCTGGCAGTCAGTAATTACTTCTGTGCAGAAACAGAGTCTGACACACACTATTAGAATTATTTAAGCAAGTTAAAAGAAAGTCTGATGGCTTCACGACAAAGCTGCTAAAGCATCTCCCTCTGAAAGAACAAACACAGTGTATTTAAATAGCTTTGAGTTCCATATCAGTATTAGATGTGAGAAAGAGTGCAATTCCAAAAACTCAGACAGACAGACCTTACCTGTGCCAGGTTTTGTGACTGGCAGCCTTTTACAGTTTGATACATGAAAATATCACACTGCGTTCCGGCTCTCAGCCTGGGAGGTGAATGAATGTCACCTCTGCTACTTTCATCTCCTTGGCAAGCAGACTCTGACTTACACGAACATTTGTGTCGGTGTTAGGGAAAAAGAGAATAAATCTGAAGTCCTGTGATAAATATCTCCATGTCAAGATATCACAGACAAATGGGCTCTGATTGCTCTGCTAACCCCCTCTATGGGGGAGGGGGATAGAATTCCAGAACAGAAAGAATAAAATTCTTGGTTCTGTACATGTTGAACACCTACACAAGCTTATTTTATAAGAACTCATGCAGAGAATATAGAGTTACATAAAAAGCAACAGCAAAACAGACTGTTCATATGGATAGCACAACAGATTTTCCTCTGTTTTTAATGTCTGTATAGCTTATATATCTTGAACAGATGTCATGACCTTTTTTATGCACTGTTGCTTTCTGTTATAGCAAATGAACAAGATTTAAAATGACCACTGAATTTCCTGCTGCATGGACCCAGGAACTATTTTTAATACTGGAAATCTTTTGTATAATTCACATTAATCAAATTAATTATCATGTTGGGTAGAGAGTTTTTTTTACCTGAAACTGTGTGATCCTTTGGGTCTCTCAGTAGTTTGAGCCTTGTGTGAGGGAAAATGTACTGCAGAGGCTTCCCATTTATCTGAGGAACACAAATATGCATGTCATAAAAAGATAAACCAACAGCAATCGTATCAATAATTTCAGACAGTTGAAACAGAAACAAGCAAACGAACTTATTTCATCCAGGGAAATATCACAACTTCACAATTCATAAGCTCCCACAAGTTTCAAGATATTTGTCAGACTGCAAATTCCTTCTGCAGGGTAATGAGTATTTGCTTCCATATCTCCAGATTAATTTCGAACATGGCTTTAGTTCTGATTTTTCCTAGTGACTAGGTGGTCACTATCTTCTGTAGCTTCTTTTAATATTAATCCTTTATTAAAGTAATGTTTAAGATAAGAATGAAATTAGATATATTTTTTATAAAATTCTGTTCTTAGAGACCTAAACAAAATGTTAGTTTAATGTGCTACCATCCATGATTTGCTTTAGTGTCAGCAAAACTACACAGTCCAATGTACCTCTTGTCTTCAAATTCCAGAAGTAATTTGAAAGACTCAAACTAAAACTGGTAGGACTACACTCTGTATGAAAATGCACATTTACCTGGGCTGATCCTAGATCATGTCAAAGCTGAAAGAAATGCACCCCTACAACAGACTCCAAAGAGTCACTTTTCCTGTTGAAATGGGCTTAGGAGGGGCCAAGCTGCAGGGACTGACCCACCTGCCAGGGATGATCACCCCGAGCCCACACCAAAATGCCTCTGCAGAGTGTTGGTTGCAGCACTCACCTCACAGCCATCACACCCCTCCTTTTGTCTGCAGTTTTGGTCTTTTGGGAGCAAGCTGAACCCATCACTTTTCTGCCTCTGACACATCAGTTCCAAGCCTGGGTGCTGCACCCAGACCGAGAGGAGGGAGTGTGACTGTGCCTGTTCCAAGATGGGGCTTTGGGGAGCAGCCTCAAGGAGCCAAGGGGACAATATTATTCAGCATCGCAAGGCAGCAGTCTGTGTATCAGCAGCCTGTTGCCAAGATTTTATTACTATTATTTATATTTAAGTAGCATTTAAAGGGATTAAGCTCCTCCTGAGCCAAGAACTTCAAACCTAGTTTCTGCTCTGGAGAGTTTATGAAGTTAATGGATAGCACACATAAATGATGGGAAGGGAAACAAAGAAGTCAAGGGACTTGCTTAGCTCAATCCCAGTGAGCAGAAGAGTTTATACATCTGTTGTAATTCAGTTTCTTATCCAGTGAATGATGTTGCAACTAGAAGACTCAAATCCTCCCAAAACACAGTGAGAGTAATATTAACTGTAATTTATGTCAGACATGAAGGAGAGCATGAATTTGGTAGTGGAAAAGTACTCCAGAATAAATCAGAATATGAGATCAGGCTGACATTTGAATTTATCACAGGATTTTGCCAGGACATAGTCTAATACTACCAGAAGTATAAAAATTTCCATGAGGCTTCCACATTTATTAACGGGTAGGGAGAGTGTTATGTTTTTAATGACACTGTCAGAAATTCAGTAAGTTTTATATAACAGTAAAAGTGATGCATTTGTCACATGTAGCTTACATAAAATTGTAAAAAATCTGAAAGAATGTATGTAATTTTATTTTGAATTAAATAAAAAAATATGAAATATTGCAGTTTATGAGCAGTGTATGAACACATTTGAATAGGTCCTTAACAGGGATCCATTTTGGTGGGAGCAATTCAATTTAACCGAGGATCATTGCAGCTCTTAAACTACAATTCATATTATTTTATTTATTCTTCTTACATTTTTTAAAATACATTATGATCCAAGAATATTCAATGCCATATTGTACATGGCTGCTGACAAATACATCAGAAAATACAGACTGTCTACTTCTTTAGCCTGTTACTTGCTCATCACTTAAACTTCCAGAATTTTCTGAGAAGAATAAATCTCTGTGATTCGTATAGGTCTGAATAAAAGCATTGAAGTTTATTAGCATGCAGGCTAGTACACTATTCTTTTATTGTTGGTAGGAATCTGTACTTAAATGAAACATGGCATTAGGCTTTTACTTTCAGACCAGTACATTTCCGAAAATGGCAGAATAAATAGGAAAAAATAGTGCTTGTTGTAAATAGATAATACGAAGAACAGTTACATTGTTCTTATGTATTGTTTTAACCATTAATGAACATATTTATCTGAAATTTACTTTAATATTTGAAAACCTGTAGTAAAAATATTTTGACATTTATCTGAAAATTTACCTGAAAATTTATCTGAAAATTTACTAGAATATTGAAAACCTGTAGTACACAAATTATTTTGTGTTTCCAATTGTTCACATCTTCTAACTTCCACTAAAGTTGGTTTCCCTTCAGGGAAGATACAGAGGGACCCCACTGAAGCCATACAACTGTTTCAGTGTAAATGCAAACTGGTGCAGAAGGGGCTATCCTTCCACTGCAGGGCTGCTGGAAGGGAGAACATGTAGGTGCCCAAGCCCAGGTTTAGGTCATAGGGCGAAAGTGATTTGATCCCACTTATTCGCTGCAAACCCCAGAAATTTCTGCCATCCATCCCTGTCATGAAGGATCCTTCCTCACCTCTTTTGGATCATCAATTTGTAGTTCAGCACTGGCATATCATCCTCTTCCTCAGGAAATGTAAGCTCTGGTCATGTGTTTCATGTTATTAGTCAGCTCAAAGACCCTCCAAAAATGCAATGAATGGCAAATAAATGTGCTGAGGTTTTCTAAGATTTTTACAGACGATCAGTTTAAACATGCACTTCATTTTCCCTTTGTGTTTTGTCTGATAAAGAAACACTATGGAAGCTTCATAAAAGGGAATATTATAAGGCAAAGAGGATAATCAAGAAGAATAAATTTCTCTAGTGTTCTATTTAAGCAAAAAAGCTCATGAAGTGCATTTTAATATTCTGGGCCATAGCCATGCCTATAACATATTAACTGGTCTTTGGATCGATCATCAAAGTCATGGTAATTCCTGGTTTCAAATGGTGCTGCAACTCCCGTTCCACTAGTGTTAGGGCCTGATAAGGTGAATCTCAGCAGCTACACTTGGCTGTTGTCCTTTGGGAAATCCCATTCTCAAAGAAAACTTTACCTGAGGTAGGTATAAGATGGTGGATGCTCAAGATGGTGGGTTAGGCAGGATCCATCCTAATTTCTGAACACCACAGCTACCTGCATGAGCACACAAGGCCTGTGCAAGCTGGCACCAAGAATTTCTCTAGCTGTGGTAATTTCGCCTGTTTGAACTGCTACAACCCCTAAGTGCAGAGCACAAATGTCAAGTTCTCTAGAAATCCTCAAGCTGGAAAGTTCTCTCTGCTGATAGACCCACAGTGATGGAGAAAATTTGCAAAAGATGCACTGAATAAAAACTTAACAAATTAAATGCTCCTGCTCATTAATAAATTGCAAAGTGAATTGCATTTTCTTCTGCAATTAGGTAAGTTCAACACTGACCTTTACTCTAGAAGTCATTCTGGCATGCAGGGAGAACAACATTTCTGTGACCAAGAAACGAGGGACTGCCAGAAAAATTCCTTCATGAATTACAGTGGAGGAGTGGCTAACAGTTCACTCATTAGATTAAATATTTTAAAAACTACACTAAAGTTGGAAATGTCCAATTTCTCATCATATTCCCAGAGAATCTCAATCACAAAATGCACCCCCCTCCAACAAGTCTCTAAAAAGAAAACATTTTACTACAAATTAAAATAAAATGTCCTTGCTAGTTGTAAAAGAATCAAAACTAAGTAGATGGACTTCAAAACTGTGGAACAAAAATTTGCAAGTAGTCTTCTGTATCTCTGTCACAAATCATATTTTCTCATTTTAGCCCCAATGGTCACCTTATGACCCATTTTTCATAATTTTTAAATATCCAAATGTACCTAAAAAAGCTTGACTGAAATTTCAAGAGAATAGTAGTCACCCATGAATGAAGAGAAAAGCATACAATTTTTTAGGGTGTTTAGAAATAGGAGATTGCATTCAAAAGGATTCATGTCTAGAACCCTTGCCTTCTTTTTGTGATTAGAAAACTGTCGCCTAAGTGACCTGATGACAATATACTGAATATATGAATGAATATATGATATATGATGAATTTGAGATTTTATTATTCATTTAGGGCTTAAAAAGACCCACCTAAGATGACAGGAAGTATTTAAAACCCCTCACTGAAAAACTAGTTATTGCCTATTAATATACTTTCATTGTTCATGCCCTTGTCATGAAGTTCTACTCCCCTGGCACCTCCTCATTCTCTTCTTTCCCAGACTGTTTGTAATCCGCCAGTTTTGTTCAGGATATGCAAATAATTTTCACAGAAAATAATAAGAAAGAAATCCTTGATGTCTGGAGGTTTAAAGAACTTGCTGGTGAACTGGCAGCGACTAAGCAAACTGTTGAGGTCAACAGGGATCAGTGGGAAATCAACGATAGGTCATGTATTGATTAGGTTTTACCCTCCTCAGGGGAGTTCAGAATCAATACATTGGGAAATGGCTGCTAAGATATTCAACTGCAATTTAATGTGATTTCAGAATACTGTATAGCACCACTGAAGTTGCTATAGAAACAAATTTATTTTAATATTTATAATACAGTATGTGAGCTTAATCTGCTAGGTTATAAAAAATCCATGGAAACCTGGAGGTTCAGGGTTATCACTCCACTGCATTCTAGCTTCAAAAGCTCAGGGTTGTGCTTTATTTATAATCTTCAATTGTATAGGCTCTGTGAGATGTAATCAAGCAGTTCTGATTTCATCTAGTAAGGAAATTGTTATTTCACACATGTGAAACAAAATCTTCTGTAATACACATATTGTAGTGGTCATTATTATATTTTAATTTTGTAACCAAGAAGATAATAAAGCCAATAAGTGTATTTGGATAATAGAGCCAATAAGTGTATTTGGAAACACTAATTGATACATTGCTAGCAGATTAGTGCTATTGATGCAGTTCTTCCTTATGTGGCTGGTTTGAGCTCAGTAAGGGATATTAAAGGAGTTGCAATGGCTTAATTGCTGTGCTAACTAGGACACTTCCCTCCTAACTGATTTCAGGAAATCATCTGCAGCAAAGGAAGCTCCGGGTGAAGGTGGATATGTTCAGGTGGTTCAGGATGGAGAATGATTTGCCATTTTTCTTTCCAGAGTACCTTATCCTTGGACACTACAGGTCCCTGTGCAGGTCTGAGTTGTGGATACAGGAGATAGCACAGCACAATGAATTCTGTAACTCTTTTGTTACACACAGGTCTGAAAAAGCATTTAGGGAGTTCTTACTTTGCCTCACCACTCTCACTGGCCTAATATGGTTTATTTTCTTTCATAGCTTTAAAATATAATGCTATTGCTAAAAAGTAGAGATGTTAATATGGATTTACTTGCTTCTATTGCTTAGTATTTCACAATTCAACATGGAGCTAATGAAACTTTTTAAAAATATCTCTGGCTCTTTTTATCTTGTCGTAAAGCAATTTAATTTCTGGATGTGTCTGAAAATATATATTTTTTAAAGTTATCTCAAACAAATGTTCGCAGAAGACATTTAACATACACAGGTTCTGAGTAACATTTTGATTAGGTAGGTGATGTAGAGTTGGTGAGAACTGGCATTTCTCCCTTCTGCAGAGTCATTGATGCTATTTTGTACTGGTGTGTGACTGATAGTAGCTAACCTGGATAGAAACAGATGAAGGAACTGTTGCAAAGCTTTGCCTCACACATCACTTCTTTTCTTCTGCAGAGGCTTTACATGACATCAGACAGAATTATTTAGAACATGTTCACTCTCCAATTTACTTCCCAGATTTTACAAAACCTTAAAAAATGCTCTAAAAAAAATGCAGTATCTCTATTTCCACATAAGCATGGGGGTAACACAACAGCTCAAGGCAGAAAAAGAAATACATATTTTCTTCCTGGAAACATCCAGGAAAAAAGAAATACATATTTTCTTCCTGGAAACATCCAGGAAAACAAGAACCCTTAGGCCCTTTAACCTTCCTGCTGAAAAATTTTGAACGAAGTTTTCCAACTAGTGCCAGTATAGTGCAATTTGTATGAGAGAAAAAACCAAAGATCAGATCTCTGTGAGTAAGACCTTGCCCTGGAACTGTTTCCCAGGACAAAAGCTCTAGAAGTTAAATGCATCTTACTAACTGCCTCGTTATCACAGAGCTCCGGGTTAGTTTAGCAGTAATCCTTTTGGACAAACCTGATGTTGAAGGAAAATTTGCAACTTTATCTCAGAACGCTGTAGTGGTAAAAAACAATTATGTATGCTTAGAATAATAAATGTTTCTCATCAGGATTAAAGTGCTCAGACAGACAGGCTTTTTTAATTATTGCCAGTGATATTAAGAGCTATGAAGATTAAAAAACATCCTTTATCTTGCAGTTAAGTTGATTCATAGAATCATAGATCTATTTGAATAGATTCCTGTAAGAATTATATCTTGTAAAGCCCTTTTTCTCAACAAGAAGTGGGTAGGCCCAGTACAACCGCGGGTGTGTAAATCTCAATATATTCTAGGGATAGGAAAGGAGGGGAAAATAAATGACAGCTTGCATTGTAAGATATTTTAATACTTCCTTCATATAATCTACACCCTCGCTTCATAAAACCTACATTTGGTTGTCAAATGTCAGTGAAAATGCTCACCAGCATGAAAGTTTTGAAGGTTGCATGGCAGTGGGATATTCCTGTTTTGTATGTTATCTGGGGAATCAACATGAGCAATATAAGCTACTAAGTATCACTAAGGGCCTATGCAATACCTTCTCTCAGAATCCCAGAATCGTTAAAGTTGGAAAAGACCTCTAGGATGACCAAATCCAGCTGCCAGCCCAGCACCACCACCATGTTCACCACAAACCATGTCTTCAAGTGCCATATCCACTTGTTTTTTGAACACTTCCAGGAATGGTGATTCCACCATTTCCCTGGGCACCTTTCGCTTAACCACCCTTTCCATGAAGACATTTTCCCTAATACCTATTCTAAATCTCTGCTGGTGCAACTTGAGGCTATTTCCTCTTGCCTTGAGGAAATGCACTCATTGCACTCATTTGAGCTCATGTAAAAATGTAATCTGAAACAATACATAGGAATATATCAGGATATAATCTAAATCAATCAGTAAAAATGGCAACTGAAACAAGCAACTGAAGACCTTAGAGATTTGAAACAAATAAACTTTGTTAATAAAAAGTGGAAATGGGATGGCACACTAAGGGGAGCTAGATTTCAAAGCTGGCAAGCTTGAAAAGCACACTACAGTATTTTTCTTTCTCTCTCTGATAGATGAAATATTCTAATTATTAGATTGATAAAGACTTTCTGATTTATTCAATAATTGATCACAAACAGTTGGTATTGTACTCACCAACTAAAAGTGGAAAAACCTGTCAACAGGATAAAACAATTCTTTTCCTTCAACTACTAAAAGAAGGGACTTGAATATGGATGGAATAAAGCCGGTAAGGAAAAATCAGACTAATTGTTTTCTTTTTTTCTTTTTTTTTTTTCCCAATAGGAATACTTAAGGTATAAATATTTCCAGTTATATTTCAAAAATCAAAAGAAAACCTACAAAATTAATACTGACTTGTAGAGAAAGTTAATCTAATTCCATCATCAAATGTTGATGATGAATACAGGTTCAACAGCACTTCAGCTCCATGTAGCTGGAATTTGAGTAATCCTGCAGACCCTATGGGAATCATTGGACAGTATGATTAAATTATCAACCATTTATAAAACTAAAGGCACATCTTACTTGACAGCTTACTTGATCTTGGTGTTGACTTAGTGGTCGAGAGTGTGACAACTTCTCTGGCAGCCTTCTGTCAAGGATGTGTCCATTCTCCAAACGAGGCTCTCTGGGCTTGTCAAACCAATCTGTTTCTTCCCGACGGAGGTGATAGGCTTTGAAAACCAAGGACAGGTCAAATGCTCTGATCCAGGGCTGGGCAAAGGGCAAGAATGTGCATTGTGCATAGCAAACATGCAGAGTGGTTACTAATTGGCCATGCAGTTAAAGCAAAGTTAGAGGTGAGACTGGAGACATTGAACTTGAGCATTATTTAGCTGTGAGACAGCAAAGGGAGAAGATTCTGTTTATGTCAAAACCACGGATATTAGATACAGGAGAAATCTACCAAGTAGCCACTTCTTCCTTCTGGCAGCTAAGAAATATGCTGCAGATTTCACGTATCTCTAAAATGTTTGTTGAAAAATGAATTAGTCAAATTAGTTACTTTAAAGCAGACTAAGAAAAAGAACCCAAGCCAACTTAGAAAATCCAAATCAAAACCCAAAATAACCAACCCTCCAAATGCAAACTCCACTAATTCCCAGCATTCTGAACTAAATATTGTTCAAAATATTTTGGAAATAATCTAGAACTATATAGAAGAAAATTACGACCTTTTCATGAAATTGATATCAACCCAAATCAAAGAAGATAGGAATCCAATCTACGTAACTGAAATTCTAAGCAGAAATATTGCAGGTGTTCTCATTTTGAATTCCATCCCCCGATTTTGCAGTATGAACCTTTGAGTATAGATTGTTAATGTTCTCTCTGCAAAGATTTAACAAGACTAATGTTCTGTTTGCAACAGTTATAAATCTGTATAAAATATGCTGTGTTAGGCGTGTTTTGGGGATCAATTAACACCATTTCACTGAAATCAGTTTTGCAAAAACATCTATATTTGTGTTGACTGACTATTGGGTCAACTGACATAGGTGTCACTCCATTGGAATCAGAATCACATCCTATGTTCTTCTGTGTTGCCAATCAGTGTAAACCAAAGCTTTGTGCAGATAATGCAACGTAGAACGTAAGGCAAGTTTGAATGTTACGCTTTATTAAGCAAGATAAATTTGGAAATCAACGGAAGACACTATTTGGTTCAGCAAAACCACCAGGAATTGAAAACCTTAAAAAAGGTCAGTTTTTGCTATAGCAACAAGACTGAATGCACATGACACAGAAAAGAATTAAAAAGGAAAAACAGTACGTATAATCTTTCCTATTTATCTCTGAAAGTAAACATAATCTATTTGGTTTAAGAATTAATTTGACAAAAATGTTAATGGGAAAAAAGGAAGTTGTTCTTTTTCATTACTAATTTCTTAAAATTTTCCAAAAAGAGGTATGGATGATTTTTTGACAATAACACTTTGTATGTGACAAAACCAACATTCTATGTTATATCAAACCTTTAGAAAATTCTTAATCTTGATCAGATATTATGCAGCCTCTTCATTCATAACTGTGTACAAACTTAATCTAACATGAAATAGGTTAATAATGTTATTTAGATAAGCATATATGAATTACCAGAAACATTATTAGAGGTTGATTAGTTATTGATTAACTGTTTTCAATAAACCCTTATGATCTAGCATGCAAATCCTTCTTGCTTTATACATTTATGCCAGTTGACCAGTGCCTGTACAAAGCAGTCTCATCCATAACTCATCCTGACAGAATTTCTTTCTGAAGCTTGCATGAAGAAACTAATGCATATTCCTCTCTCCAGATGCTAATGCTGGATATCAGTCTGTGTCGTCAGCTGAGCAGATGAAAGAATTTATTTTTTCCTTCTGCCTCAGTTGAAACAACTTTTCCTGGATTGCTTCTCTTGAAAATGTAGAATTCCATACTGCAGTTCAGACCAGCCTACCTCCTTTTTCTATCAAACTGCGATGAATGTGTATATTTTATTAAAATTTAAGAAGTTATAAATGTATGTGTATATAGACACACACACACCACACTCACATGTACATACACACACCACTGGCTTTGGCTTGCACAGCTGGGATTTGTCACAGCTGGAAATCTGAGAACAACCAAGAGGAGCCACTGACAGTCTTAGAGAAGACATTCTTTTATTCTACGACTAGCAGAATGCAGCCAGATGGTTCCACCCAAACAGATTAACCAGGTAAGGTTGAACTCCAGGCTGTGGGGTCCAAGAAACTCGATCAGAGAAGTAGCAATGATCACTCTAAATACCACAGATGAAAAATTACAAGGAATCGACTGTGTTGATGTCTTGATGTCTTGATACCTCAATTTTAAACTTCTAAACTCAGTTGAAGAATTGCCAAACTAGCATAGAAAAGGAAAAAAATACTTTAGGTGAGAAAAGGTACATTTTATATCTTCTGAACAGTAAGCACTATTTATATCTATAAAATTAAATAGCCTTAGCATTCTTGAAAATTAGTATCGTCAGCATACTTAAAATAGTATGTGGAAAACGGCAGCTGTGGGGCTGACAGAGATCTGTTTGCTGGATCAGAGTTTTCATGGTACTGGGAACCCCAAGAAAATTCCATGTGTTACAAGAGCTCAAAATGCCATTTACTTTCAATGGCAGCTCTGGATGTTGTGCTCTTTTGACACTAAAGTTAATTTTTTAACCTGTTTGAAGTCTGAAATCCCAGTGCACTGTACTTATGTACCGTACTTATGTACTGAAGTGCAGTTTTAAGACTTGTTACAGTATGTACTTAGTGAAAAACAGAAGGTTTGGACACTAAGTTCTACTTGCATTCTCTTCTAGCATTTGTTATGGGATGTCACTTATAAAAAATGAACAGAAAGTCAAGCATGTCTCTGAGTTTGAACCAAAGAGAAACAACTTAAATTAGTATATTAACTTAAATTTTTTTTTAAAGTATCTTAAGATGATAAATCAAGCTGTAGCACAAGAAGAGTTTTCCTAAGACAGTGCTAAAGACTGATTTCTTTTTATGAAATCTCATCGATACCATGCAGCAGTTGCTTAAAAGAACAAGAAGCTGCAAGCAAATTGTGTTAAAAAGTTGGATGAAACATGCCAGAATAGCTGTCCACTCTCAGGGCATCAGAACACTACAGAGAAGAGTACAGTCCAGAAAAAAGAAGGCCATAACTTTCTATGGAAATGTAATTGCTTCTTTGGAACAGTTTATCTCACATCCAAATTGTATGAATTTTTTTCCATACTGGTTACTTGCTATTAGACAGTGTATTTGAAAAAAATGTCATAAAGTGTTTTGGTTTCCCAATAAATAATCTATTTGTGAAGAAAAAAATTTAATAAAAACTAGAAAACGATTGCTGAAAGGGGAAGCCCTGAGTGACAAATCAATCTAATGCAAAATATGTGAATTGAGTTAGAATACTTCTGAAAGGGTCTAAATAATCAGAGACTAATTTAAAACTGAAATGTGTTCAACTTGAAGTGTTACATGTATGTGTTGTACAAATATATATGAGAAACATAGTGCAATGTAGGGCAGAAATATAATTCCTTATGATCTGTTCATATGAGGTAGAATAGCACCGAATTGGATTTTTTTGGTCCAGGTTGATTCTCTTTAGTTTTCAGGTGGAAAAGTCCTCTATCTTTCACAATGTGACTCTAGAATGACCCGTAAAAGTCACAAGTGTGAGGAGACAAGATAGCATCTGCTTATTTAGGAAGAATGATATGAGTTGCAACTTGGGGAGTTCCTTTCAACTGCGTTCAGATTCAATTATAGGACTCTGTGTACTAAGAATAGAAGGACAATGAAAACAGCTAAACTTCTGATAAATATCAAAAAAGGTGATGACCCTGAGTCTCTCCTGAAACACAGAGTTCATGAGGGGATTATAAATATCTAAGAAGTATGAAGAGAAACTTACAGAACAAAGCCCTTACTATGAAGTATAAGAAAGGCAAATAGATCAATTTTTCTAATGCTTATGAAAGATTCAGCATGTATAAAAAACCAAAATTGTGATAATGAACGGAGGTTAGTAGAAATGTGAAAAATAAACCATACTACTTCATAATCATGCAAATGTGTCTTTTGAGACAATCATTGCCATTTACAGACAATAGAGCGCATGCAAAGTCTCTTTTATTGTGCAGTAAATACACATAAGAAAAAGTTAAGGGAGTGCATACAATTTCAAACATATTCATTTCATTTGCTTTCAAACTGTCTTTATGACTTTAAACAATTTAGAATATATTAAGCCTGAACTGACTCAAACAAAACTGATACATAATTTGCAATTATTAAGTACTCAACATCAGCTTTAACATTCTGCTGTACTTATTCAGAAGCAGCATTTTTAATTGCACTATTTATAATACATCAGAAAGGTTCCTTTCATGAACTTAAGTGAGATAAACTCTTGTGCTTATTTGGCAGACATGTATGGGGTGCATATAAAACCAGCTACGCTGCATAACCCATCAACAGAAGTAAAATATTTTATGTAAGTTTATTGAGGGATGTGATTGTCTTTCACCATCCAAATGACAAATTATCTTACATAATCACAATTCCGAATGCACAGAAGTCCACATGACAGGATGCTTTCAACAAACTATATGTAGGATGTTATTTTGCTATCACGTTAAGCTCTATATGGTTCTAACATATAATATGTATTTAATGAACAGACTATTTCTATATAAACACAGATCTAAATTGGTGCATCGGGAGATGGAATTATCATTTTTTGAGTTCTATCATGAAATTTCATGCACAGAAAATTACCGGAGTTTTTTAGAGATTTGGGAGATTATTTCCAAATCCCAACAAAAACTATTGCAAATAAGTTCAATGATTCACAGTCACTGTAGAGAGCTGCACATAAAGACTGATGGCAGAGTCTGTATTGTACATGGAATGTTCTACACAATATCATTGGAAAAGTAGACATAAACAAGTGAAAAGGAAAATGCACAAGCAAACCAAAAGGAAAGCAAATCAACAATACAGTAGCATGCTATAGTAGCTTAACATCATCCAGAAACTGTTAGGGTAAAAGAAAAAATATCAAATAAGACAAAACAAATCAACCCCCAAAAATGTAGATACACAGAAGATGCACCAAGGAACAGAAAAAACACAAGTCTTTGAAGTGTAACAAAAATCAGACACATGCATAGAAATGAGGATTTGCGTTGTGATAGTAAGATACCAGTCTGAGGCCTAATTTACCTTCACTGTCTGACATGGCATGCTGGAAGTCATCCATGATGAAGGCTATATCTCGATCATAGCCTCGAGTCCGTGACTCCTCCCTCATATGCTGCTGGACCTCAGGTAATGAATGGCTCGATCCAAACTGGTCCCTGGTATCTGCAGATATTGGTGGCAAGGGTCCAGCTGCCGCTCTTGCCATCCCCATTGGCTGTCCAACAGGACTTAGTGGGCTCTCCTCCTCTGAGTTCTGTGCTACTATTGGGATCCTTCCCCTGCTTTGGCTAATAGGTAGACTGGTGGGTTTAGTTCTTCCAGAAGGTGCTGCATGGCTAAAGGAAACATCTAAAGGTTCAGCTTCTTGGGCTTTGAGTCTTAAAGAAGAACTGGAAGAATCCCTTTTCAATGACAAATCAAGCCCATACACTGAGGAGGGTCTAGATGAGGGCCTAGATCTACTACCACTGCTATAAGACTTGTCTGCTTCGTCTTGTAGTGCGGATCTCATGGTTGGACCTAGCGCAGTCCCAAGGCCTGCTCCAATAGATGACGTCAGTGGTGGCCCCATGTACTTCTGTTGGTCACTGATGTTTTTTCTAAGGCCATAAGTGATATCATCCTGAAGAAGCCTTGCCCTAGTAGTAATTCCCCCAAGTGTTGAAGTGCTAGAAGTCATATAGCTTGAATAGTCAGGCTCAAGGTCTCTGCTTTCTTGGATTGGTGAAAACTTTGTTAGTTTGGGGTCTATCAAGGCTTTCTTGTGTTTTGACTGCTTCTGGTAAAGGAGGGCTGCTGGGAGCTGCTTAGCAGCCTGTTTCTCAAGAGTAAGCCTACCTATGCTGTATTTCTCAGATTTTGGAAAATGCCTATAGCTGCCCTCTCCATGGTAATACTGTGACAGGCCAGCCAGGTGATCAAGACTTTCTGCACCTCTACGGAACTCTTGCTTTATCTGGTGTTTCAGAAGTTTGAGCTCATAAGGGTCCTCCATTGGGTCTTCATCAGCTTTAACATAGGAATGTAACCTGGAGGAAGTCTGCAGTGGTGCTAGGAAGTCTGACACTTCTTGCGCTCTCCTGGCCTCAGTTGTGCGAAGCAGTCGATCTGTTTTGGTCAGATCTTTCTCATGAAGGCTAAAACTGGAACCAAGTGCTCCTGTTCCTTTAGTGAGTTCTCCTATATCATCAATCAGCACATAATTTCGGGGTGTATGGTGATGGTCTATATCTGCATAGAACGAATCTGCAGATATGCTTGATATAGGGCTGCTTGCTATGCTGTTTCTCTCGTCTAATCCTATCCTTAAGTCCAAGGTAGAGTATTTACTGCCCAGCTGGGAAACTGCATAACTATTGTCAGTTGAAACTGGGGCTATCATGAGAGGCTGATTGCGAATTACGTCATAGTTTGTTGTTATCTTAGGCTCCAGATACAGTGTGGTCTGTCTTGGCTTGGGCTGTATCACCATCATCTGTGATGGGAGCTGGTATGATGGCTGTTGAGATGGTGGAGGTTGAGCCTGCGGGGTATAGGACATGGTAGCTCCTGTTTGGAATGCTGTCTGGGTCTGATAGGGTGAAACCTGCTGGTGATACAAAGGCTGCTGCTGTTGGTAGTGTGACTGCTGTGTGAACTGGGTTGGTGCTTGAGTTGGCAGGGCCGGAGATGAATACTGATATTGAGCATATGGGCTTGTAGCAGGGGCAAACTGTGTTTCTGGCTGGGTTTGTGGTGGCATAAACTGGTTAAATTCTGTCTGGGGTGCAGTACGTGGTCTTTCCAAGCCATGCTGAGTTTCTATTCTGGTTGACCTGGTATTATTAACTTCACTGTCTGACATATAATCACGTTCTTCTGCTACTCCTTGGAGATAGGCACGCTCTCTCTTTTCTCTTTCTTTTAGTAGAGCTTCTTTCCTCCTATTAATGCCCATTTCCAAGTACCTCAGCTTGGCATCTATTTCTTTTTCCTCCTCATCTAGCTCTGCTTGCTTCTTCCTAAGCTTGGCTGATTCACGTTCGACCAGATCCAATTCCCTGTCTATATCCTGAAGAATTTTGGCTCTGGCCATAGTGGTGGTCCTACAAATCCTTCTCCGTGAAACTGATCCCACAGAAGCATATGGGGACTGAGTTCCCACTGTTGCTTCCTCTGGAGGTGGATTGGGCAGAGTCCTCTTCACCTTCTTTTGAGTGCTGGAGGGAGTCAGGATTGAAGAACCTTTTGACTGCAATAGAAGAAACAAGACTGAATCACTGTTCTGGAGGGCAATTAATCACAAGCTGTTTAAATCTTTTCAGGATATGGCTTTATATCTTAACCACATACTTCTAAAATGAAGAAAATTTTGTATCTGTGAATAAGCAGCAGAAAATGGCAAGAAGAAGGGCTGTCAGTGTGCTAAAGATGAGCAATCGAGTGCAAAATAAGGGTCTTAAGTTAAACAAACTCAGTAGGACTTTGTTTAACCTAAGATTAAAAAATATGCCTTATACTCTTAAAATGGAATAAACTGTAATTTAAAAGTTTTTTATTTTTTTTTTAATTTATTTTCTGCATGTTTATACATAAACATATTCAATGCACATGTGTGTGGGAGGGGAATATATATACATATACACCTCCCTTTAATATAATATTTAATTGAATTTAAAAAATCTGTATAATTATAAATCTACTTATATACGCATTCATTTCTAAATTCATGTATAATCTGCACAGTCGAATAGATGACTCTGAGCCAGACACTGAGTGTATACTCATAAGCTGAAACTTGTACAGAAATCCAGACAACAAAACAGAACATTCTAGTGACAGGACAGGTAGTTCTTGAATGATCTTGTAATTTTTGCCTCATATCTGATGCTAAATATATGTATTTTCAGGGGATTTTCTTGTGCCTTACAAAACTGGTCTGAGTTTTCTTCAGTTCACTGAAGACTTTCATAAATGAAATTTGTTCCAGTTAGAAAGCTACAGTTTAGAACTTAAAAAAAATTAAGCAGTATAAAATTATAGTAATTTAATTCTGTCCAGATGTCCAGACTTCACCATAATTAATGGTAAAAGAGTGATTCATCCTGATGTAGGAGAACTCTCTACCTTAGGCTGATAAGTTTTTTTTTTTTTTTGAGATGCCAATCTCTCTTCATTAGCTAGGAAAGTTAGCAATGCAACTTGTTAGATGCAATTTAATTTGCACCCTAAAGTACTAATGTTTTTGAAATTTTTTTTTTAGTTTTGAAGTTTAGGCTCCCACACAATGTACACAGCTTCAAAAGAGAAGCCTGAATGATTTTGAAATTGTATCTTATCTCCCTAACAGCTTCTTACAAATCTTGCCTTAGCAAAGGAAAAGGGATTAATCTACACACATACCCTGAAACAAAAGAAAAATCAGCTCAGCCATTACAGAATGCAGACATGTTAATACCAACATATGGAAACATTTTAGCCCAGTTTAATAATGGAACAAAAAAATTATATTGATCAGCTTGACTGTCCTGCCTCTGTAGGCAAGGATAGCATTTTTTTAAGCATTAACTGCCTTTAATTAAAAACAGAATTACTTTTGAAATAAATGCTACTTCATTCAGATAAGAAATCAACAAGATTAATTTTAATTAGGGTTTTATAAATCAGTATTTTCTCAGTTTATTTTAATATGGCATCAACTGCACAAGTTTTTAAGAAGTGTTGACAATCCCCTTTAGCTGCTCCTCTGTTACCTAGCTTGAACAAATTATGATAACCAACACACTGTTTGCCATGGATCTTTAAGGAAATATTCACTACCTTTTCAAGTGCCATTTAAGCTCTTTTATTCTCTTCATCTAAATTCCATCAACTTTTGCATGTTTCAGATTTCAATAAAAGCAATTTAATCTTTTCAGCTTCCTGTGGCCATTTCACAAACCCATGTTGTGCCAACAAATCAAAGGAGCTAATTTTCTCTTGCTCAGTGTGTACTTATAAGCAAAGACAAATTAATCATCTACAGTAGGTCTAGTTAGCTAATGATTTATATTGTAAAATCAGTGCAATACCACTGTTATTTCCCCCTCCTGAACTGAAATAGGAATCACAGATGGTGAAGCACTCACAGATGGTCACTGGTATTGGGAAGCGCTATTAATAACACAGTCATTAAAAGGTATACAATACTTTATGGAATTAATATTTTCAGATGATAGTTAAGTTGCTGATGCATAAATCCCAGTGTCAGATTACTGTGCATTTTAGAGAAAAAAATCCCTATATTTTGTTTTTAGATCTCTTTATATATGAAGAAACTTACGCAAATAGGTATTATACAAAGATGTACCACTTGCTTTTGAAAAAGAATTGATAACCTCTAGTTCTCAGCTCCAATTCTCACATAAGGCAATTCTGAATTACTTCTACTTGATATTTATATTAGGACAAGAAAAAAAAAAAAGTACCGTGATATAATGTGTGCCTGTATCTTCTTCATGGATATTTCCTTCATCACTTAGGTTAGCATGCTCCCTGGGAACTGTCTTAGTAGATTGAAGGCAAGTTCAACTGCAGTATTTGACAGACAACTTTAAAGTGGCTGTTACTAGTTTTTGCATTTCCTTTAAATTTGTTATATGTCATGGGAAAAAAAATACAAGCTAGGGCTGATCTTTGCCAAATTCTAATCTCTTTATCAAATAGAATTGGGGGTGGAAAGGAGTAATTGTGCTGGTCTAGTCCTATCCCTCTATATTTTGTCCTTGTCTAACATTTATAATGCTATGTTCATTTGGTATTTGAAGTACCCAAAGGAGAGATGTGGCAGAAACCTTCATGAGACCACTCTGGAGCCACATAAACTTATCAAATATAAGCAGGAATTCTTAGACCTTACAATCACTGGTTAAAGGTTAAGTTAGATGTCAGACAGGTGACCTTAGCAAGCTCTCTGACTGAATAATCAATGAAGATTTCTAATATATTTTATCATGTTTTCCATCTTAATTCTAATCAGTTCTTCTAGCTATCTATTAGCACCCTCACTAATTTTCAAAAATATTTTTTGTTTAGGAAATTATCACTCTAAATGTTGGCTGTAACTTTCCGAAACTAGAGGTAAATTATTCTGTTTTTTGTTTTACCATGACATTCATGTATTTGTCATTACTTTATTGCTGACCCTTGTATAATTTTACACTAGTCTGGGATTTCCCTTCAGGATGGACTTAATGGCAATCAAATCTACTTTCTGAGGCAAGGCTGGCCTTGTTAAAATAATTCCAAAGCTCGTGCTTGAAATAAAGCTACAGAGATGTTCTCCCCAATAACACAAATTAAAGAACTGAGGAACAATCTTTTTCTTCCGCCACCACTTCTTAAGCCTAACAAAGTTTTGAAATAAACAGACAAGAAAGTCTTCTCAATCTTGCAGTTCAGTGACAAGATAACATCACAGTAAGGAAGTCAAAACACTGAGCTGAAGGCTGCATGCAAACAGACTTAGCAAAGCCTTCCTCTTCTGCCTTGCCAATACACATTAGTCTTGATGTGAGTTATCGTCTGAGTTTGAATTTGCAGAGGTCACCTGGACAAAGACTTACGAACCCTATTAAATTGCCTGGCACCTTTGGAATAACTCCTTTGCAATAACCATCCTGTTCCTTGCAAATCTTTCTAAAAATACTTTTTCCTACCTATTCTTGTCTTTTCTAATTTGATGTCACTGTTGACAAAGCCAAGCAAGACTCTGACCCACTATAAGAATCAGACCAGTACTAGGAAATACTAATACATTCTGCTGCTTTTTTATCTGTTTTAAAAAGATGGTTTACTCTGGGGGACTGAATGGCTCATGACACCTGTGATGAATTTCTACCTCTAAACACCATGCTTGATTCGAATTACACAATCCTTCTTGTCCTCTTCTCAAAAGAACTTCTGAACATGATATGCTGCTGTCCATTCCAGTAGCCATGCTTGAATATTAGCTTCGTTTTCTCAGAGTACTCAGCTTTCACACTTGAGCATACAACTTTTGCATAGTTCTTGCATGCTTTAAATTTTACTAGTAAAAATGTAACCTTCATTATTTATTCCTTGTTTAACATTTTCTGTGATCACAACACCAACTTCTCCTTCTGTCCTCTTTAGAGGTGACAAAAACAGACCTGCACTTTATATATATATATATTTGTATAAGAGGGAAAAAGCCTGAAAATAATGTATACAATATGTATACATATATGCATTTGCAGAAGCCAATTACAATTGTGATGACAATATCTTATTAGTTTGCCATCACCAGACTCTATATAATAGACAAGGTGATGTCAGATAGCTACAGCATATGGTGCTGTGAAAAGCAAAGATATAGTGGAAAATAGATGAGGCTACCCCTCTGCCACAATCCCCAGAAAACTCAACAGCATGGTGAAAATCCCGTTCTGTACTGTAGAAGAACAAAAACTCACCCTCTACAGGGCTAGGTTTCCTGAAACATTTGATGCTGATTTGCAACAGACTTGAAATGTCAACAAGAATTTGGCTGTATTCTTATTTTTCTGCTACCAGAAAACCAATGCAAATAATATTTTTTGCCTTCAAACAAGGACCATGCAGTCAATAAACTTGCTTAGAAAACTTATGACTAGGATCAGGCTGAGAGATGAGTGCTGATGTGTGAGATGAAATTACTGTGAAAAAAACTCTTTTCATCTGGTAAGATGTCAGGTAGTGGAGGGACAGAAATTACTCTTCCATTCAGAAAAAAAGTCATTTAAGGTTGGGACCAATGCAGATTGTTAAGGTGAATTCTGTGCTGTAGTTCACCTTCCAGCTCTCACATCTTGGATTTTTCATGTAACAAAAACCTTCCTGAATGCAACTCCTCCAAAGCCCCAAAATGCACAGTTAAAATTGCAATTGCAACACAGCCAATCTACTTATAAAGGGTTGGAGTGTGTTACTCAGTATTACAGCAGGTGCACCACACTGTACAGTTGTACAGCATGTAAAGCATGGACATGTCTGCACAGTGTTATTACAACATTGTCAGAAATGGATCAAAAGGAGGAGTCAGAAATCTTGGCAATTCATTATTTTAAACATTTAATTTACTACGAAGAACCCATGAAAATCTGTTGTCATTCATTAAGGACCTCTTGGTAACTTAACAGTATCTTTAAAATTGCTGGCTAATGAGACCTAACTTCTAAGATATAACATAATACATGAGTATTAGATTGCTTCATTTTAAGTATGGAATCCTTAACTACATCTTCTTAAAGGATGCACACAGAGGTACTGAGCGATGTTTTGTAACTTGTCTTGTGCAAAGACAGTTTCTTGTGTAAGTTTTTAAGGACCCTTCTGGACTTAATATCTATTATGCGGTAACCACTGATGAGAGGGGACCAGCTTTGTCAGCCCTGGGCTAACAAACATTGGAACAAGAATACTGAGAATTTTCTCTGCACTGGCTAAGGCTGACATAGGGGCACTTCTATGGCACAAAAAGCGACAGAGTGTGGGAATACCTCAGTGAAGCCATCAGGTTAAGGAAAGCAGATGAGTTGTATATGGTAAGGAAAATATACAGAAACACGTATTTAATAAAAGTTAATCTCATCAGCAGTACTGAGAATGGGGTAATACATGCTCTGAACAAATTCTAATCAACAGTAAAACCTTATCATACAACCGGTACTGCCTTGGCTTGTGTGCCGTGGCTGGCAAGGGCAGTGGAAGATTAATCTGATGAGCTGAATTTGGCCTTGTGTCTGGGAGTGAAATACCCTGCTTCATGAGTAATATACTAGAGCTTTCCTTTAATGTAACTCTTGTCTTTTTCTTTTCTGCAAGTATGTTGCTCTGGGGACTGAGCAGTCAGGCAGAAAACTAGTTTCTAAATCACTACACAGCAGCACTGAGATGCCAGTCAGTCTGATTTTCTCTCATGGCTTTTTTCCCCTTCTCTTTTGGAGGCCTCTAAAGATAAATTTCTTTTTTGTTAACACCAATAAAAGTTTTTAGAAATCGTCTATTCCGAAACAATAAGAATGTTTCATTTTTTTTGCTTTTCTTCATGTCAGTCAGAGTCACTCATTCCTCAGATGAGCACTTTTGTACTTTCCATTCCCTTACTCCTTTCATTTTCTCTGTGAAATTGTTTGAAATTGCCATTTTCACTTCAAATGCAAGGGGGACAGCACAGTGCGCTCCCTAACAGCTGACGTGACGTGAGATATCAACTTCTTTCCTCAGTTAAACACATAAAAGCCCATATGCTTCTTTTGATCTTGAGGAGAGAAGGGAGAAATTCAAAGGAAATTGGATATGCAAACTACAGACAGATGTGGCCCTTACACTCTAATTTTCAAAGGGATCTAAATCTTTATTTCATCTACTTTATGAGAGCAGACGTAATAGTTGTTCCCAGTTGTTTGCACAGAAGACAGTTTTAGACAGACAAACGAATTTGTGATTAATTTGGAACAAGACTGACAAATTTGTCTATAAAGGGTAATGGGGTAATTCTCTTCTCAATTTCTAAAAATTGGAAATGGCAGTTGAAATCAGCAGAAACACATCATTGAAAAATAAGTTTGGGAGACAAAAAATGAAATCTAGTGTTTTGAAACTTTGATTTAGATAGTGTAATTGGAACAACATTCCGTGTATGTGCATTCAAAAGACTTTAGACAACATACACATTATTCATAAGCTTACATTCTAATTCCCTTGCCTTACATCTACAGACTATATCTATACTGTTTGCTTTTTCTGCTCACTGAAGACAGTCCCTTTATCCAATTACCTTAGTACAATTTACCACTTTTTGTAATTTTTTCTGTTTCGTAGTTTAAGCCCTATGCAAAAGGGAAACATATCTGGCTAACTCACAGAAACATTACCTTCAAAATTCATTATTTTCTCTTTTATTCTTAACTTCTTTTCCCCTCTGCTATCCTTTGCCATTTATCTTTGCAACCATATTACTTATCCCTGCAAGGTGTACTAGGACAGCAGTTTATGTGAGAGATTCACTGTTCAATTATATTAAATGCATAGAGAATTACAGGTATCTCAGCTACTTTGCAATGGGGAAAAATCTCTGACAGATTGATTCAGACAATGGGCATCTGTCAAGACAACAGAAAGAGTCAAATTGTCAGAGTACTGCTTCTGCATTGAAACCTCTTTGCCAAATGGGTTCAATATTTTCCCCACTATTCAATCTCTGAAAAAGAAAAGTAGGAAAAATAAGGAAAAGGTAGGGAAAGGCAGAAAGGAGAGAGGAAGGGGGAAAGCCCGTCATCAAATGAGAGGAACATGGTCAGAATTTCTTTTCTGAATGACAAATACATATTTCATACTTTGCTAAAAAGGGCTTGAAAACATTGCAGGAAATAAACAGCTGCTATGTAGGCAATACCAACTGATGCTTCCTGAATGCTTGTCTTTATATGCTTTGTACTAAGATATGTTAAATATGCTCAAGCATTTAATTTATATATCAGTATACTAGAAACCATCGAGGGTCTTCACAGAAAAAAAAATATTATTCTACCATTGTGGCAATACTGTGTTTTCAGTATCAACTCCAGTTAGTACTCTGAGAGCTAAAGAACTACAGCTCTAGTCCAGGGCAAAAGCCTGATAAAGAATTTAAAACAAATCCCTTTGTCTGTGAATTAAAATAATTCCTTATTTGTTAATTATTTTTAAGAAGATATCCAATTTTTGTTTACAATAAAAGAGGAACAAAATTGAATGGACTTTTCTATGCACCATCTTCCTCATGACTCATGAAAGTTTGTGAAGAGATTTTTTAAGCATATTCTGCTTTGACAGCCCAAAAGATTATGATATAAATGTCAAAACAGAGGACAAGGTATATAGGAGTTTACATGTTGCATAACAATAACTCGAACAAGAGAAAAATTCATTATATGGAGAAATACAAATGGCAAAACAAGAATTCCTCTGAGATAGGTGCTTAACAAGGTTAAGACAAAGATTGTAGATTCATGGTGATCGTGTACTGTACTATAACATTGTACACTAGTCTGCAACAGAATTAGTGTTTCTGAATCTGTCATCACTTCTTTTTCTCCCCTCTATTGTTCCACTGATAGTTTAAAAGGTAATTTTACATAAATACAGAACTGTAAATACTCAGAATTTGTCTGCCTTATCTGTTATCAAAAGTTCTCAAAAGTTCCATGATGTCGATTGACAATTTGATGCCTGTGATAGATTAAGATACAGATAATGTTTTCACTTGATGAGCCCTGTGTCCAACACAATCCATTTTTGGATTTAACTAACTAATAACAGAGAACTGCACCTTAGTAATGTGTTTCAATACAGAGGCAACGTGATTTTTGCCATTGGTAATTGAAACAAGCTATGTTAAAGGATATCATACCAAAATATTAACTGTTAGCTTTGGGATTTGTTGATCACAAAGCTACTTGTGGCAGTAGAGAAAGACATCAGTCAACTTTATCTTCAGATAACAAAATCCTTGGAATAAATCTTTCTGCATGCAATGAAATCATCTTAGATGGGCTCATTCACTAATAATAATCAATAATACACTGTTTCTCATCATGTAAAACACAAATCATGAAGTGTCATACCCCTCAGTCAGATTAATGCATTTTATTTGAAACTCTGATCTCATCTATGAAAAATTTTACTGGATTATAAAGAATGCTTTCCCCAGTAAATGAGAATATACTTTTTTTCCTTTGCAATCTAACTGAGAATCCTGGCCAGAAAATACTCGTGAGAAAAATTCAGAACAGTTTATACTTATCAGTATGATATGCATATGCTGAATTAAAACCATCTGTTTTCAACAGATATCAGGCTATTTTGCAAACTTTCAGCTACAATGAAAAAAAGAACAAAAAATTTAAAAATCCTGGAACAATCAACACCAAACCCCCCTTTACCTCTGAAAGAAAGGAAATATCAATCTTGTTTTATAGGAAAAAAATCCCAAACAAAAATGGTGTGAGAAAATCTTGGCTTTTTCTGCCTCTCCTTCACTACAGACTTCCTCCAAAGGATGGTAGCTGACGAGACACCACATGCTGTGCCACAGCCCTTGTTTGTTCACAAGAGTGAGGATTCATCTGCCCAAGCACAGGCATCATGTGCAGAGTTAATCTGAGCCAGTCCTCCAGACTACTGAGCTGAGGGAAAGTGCAATTTTTCTTCAGCTCACTCCATAATCACACCTGTTTCTCTTGCCAGCTGTGGAAACAGCCACAAGTAACACAAATGTCACCTGGAAATGTCTCAAGACAGGAGGTCAGTCTCACTCACAACAACTAGAGCAGTTTCAATTTCTGCTTTTGGCTCCTCGTGCATTGTCTGCTTGAAGCAGAGATTTTATTACTTTTCTTTTGGCAGGAGTCTCACCACCTCTTCAATTCTTCAGAAATGACACCTCTCCTCAGCAATCAAGGGCTCTGGGTTTGGCTCAGTTTGATGGTTCAGGCAATATTTACTTTTTTCTGTACTCATGATTCTTTACTTCCCTGGTCTAAGATTAAAGGTGGCAGAGTGAGCAGAGCCCTGATTAACACTTTCTCTAAAGTGTGATTCATGCTGGGGAGCAATGGCCATGGAGCTGCTGCTGTAAAGCACAGATAAGACAAACTCAGCAAGTGCCCATACACCTAATTCAGACCTTTCTATACCCATTGCAGCTAAGCCTTCTTTTTGTATTCTCTGCTCAGCCCTAGCTTCATCCATACTGCTGTGCACCTGCAGAATGATCTGCATGGAGTTTCGTCCCCTCTTTCCCAAAGTGCCTTAAAATTAGCAATGAAACACATTCTGTTGTAGGAAAGCATATTTCTTACTCTGCTCTGGTACTACATACCATGGTCTGAGTATAACACTCTGCTAGAATAGAATAGAAAGGAAGAAATAGAAAGGTGAGTTTGTGAAATTCTTTGGTTGCTGATACTTGTCTTCCAGGCTTCACTCCATTCCAACAAGTCATGAGCTTTCAGGTCTTGCAGTAAACTCTGCATAACCTCCTTTGCCTCAGCTGGACAAGTTGATTTCTCCTTCATTTCAGGTTGCAAGTATATATCGCTCTCTTCTCTGCAGTTTCTCAGTGTCTCCCTTAAACTTCCTTCCGCCTGAAACTTTTCTGTCCTCTTTCCCATCATCCGTCATTTTCTGAAGCATAAAAACTCCCCCTAAAACACACTCAGTTGATCCCAGGGCAGGCATAATCCTCACACCTTTTAAAGAGATGGAGCTGAACCTGACAACAAACACACAGAGTAGATCATCTGCCACAGATGGCTAAACTTATGAGGTGTGAAAACTACTCACAGTATGTCCGGATTTTCCACTACACTTTTTCTACAGCAAGAACATGCACTAGCCAGGCCACACAAAATTCCATATTCTTATTCTCATATAAAAATGGCATTTCCAGTTCGATAAAAATCCATTTCCAAGTGACACAAATGAAACGAAACCAAATTAAGCTCTCCTCCCCACTGACCCCTAATCTTCAAAAAGCCAACTTTTTAAAGAAAGCATTAACACTTGAATAAACACCTACAGAATTTGCTATGCTTATACAAAACAGAGCATCTTATCATGGAAGAAAACCAGCTTTCACTATGTTATCTGTTTAAACAGATAACAAACAGAAACAGATTACCGGTCTTTTTTTTCCCCAAACAAAGCTATTTTCAAAGATATTAAACCATTATTTCAGTTTACTTTTGTTGGTTGGTTTGTTTGTTTGTTTTTTGTTTATTTTTACATGTACTCTACTGTCTGTGGATACCAAACAAGATTTAATCCATGAGCTGGGAAAGAGAAGTGGCAAATGCTCCATCATTTGTATTTAAAACCACATTGGACATCAGCTCCACCTCTTCACCAAAGAAATCCAGACAAGGCACTCAGCCCAGTCTTGATTAGCTCAACTGAATAAAAGTGAAGGTCCTGATTTTTAGAACATCCTCTTGCTTCTCTTTTTTAAGCATACATAGAGATAATATTTATATTTGATTATTTCATTAATTATTAAATATAATTTATATTACTAACACTGAATTCTACATTCATTTTCAGAGGAGGAAGTATGCCACTCCTGGATAAATTGCATCAGTTGACAACCTTATATGCAATGTGATATTTAATCCAAGTGTGTAGGGCTGAGGAAGAAGAAAGCAGTAACATTTAATGAGTTGTCTTCAAACTATTTTAATAGCAATTATACTATTTTAGAATCATGACCTTCGTCTTTCCATTTCTGCTTATTGTGACAAGCAGGACAGGAAGATATAAAGTTGGCAAAGATTATTTTTAAGCACTAATAAAGCTAAAAATAAAGAGAAAGCAGCAGAAAAATCAGAAGTTAATGTGAAAGATATGCCATTTGCAGTTTCTAAACCTACATATAAAAAAAAAAAAAAAGGAGAAACAGAATTTAAAGCAACAGCAATGTTTCAAAGACATGAAATAAAAATGAAAATTCTTATGGCTGGCCTGGAACCTAGGATATATAAACACTGCAGATACAAAAGGAAAAATGCGCTTTTCTTCCCCCCATTTTCAGATATCCTATTATTCTTTCTTCAAACCATTCCTTGTCTACTGCTGCCATTGGTCAATAAAATCCAGGTAAAAAGTAGTTCTACATGATTATATGTGTATGGACTATACTGATCACCCTAAAAATGCAATGTACAGTGAGTCTTACTATAGAAATATGGGAAATAATCAGTAATAGATGTTCATGAGATGTTCATAAGATGATCACAGATTTGGATTGGTTCTGTTCTCTGCTGTTTTTATGGGTTTTATTCACTGTTTTAAAATTTCTAGAAAACACGGATTTTAAAAAGAAAAGAAAATTAATAAAACCCTGAAATGAATGTAATCATCCAAATATGCATTCTAGACCAGTGGAAGAGGAAGAGCTGAAAAATTAGTCCAAAACCTCCAAAACTAATGGCTACTGAATATATTAGTGACATCTTATCTTCACAATGTATCAGTGAAGTCATGTCATTCAGTATTTTTTGGGTCCAGAGATGTTAACAAAAAGTCAAATGATTGCTCTGAAGTCTCAAATAATCTGATGTTCACTGTGCCCTATAGCAGCCTAAGGCAGGATGTGATGATACATCCCCTTACAGATAAGAAATGACAGTATTTATGGGTTGAAAGCAAAACTGTTGGGTGCAAGTGTGATTTGTCAGAGATGTGCTCCCAAAGACTGAAAAAGGCAGAAGTGACAAATGGGTTTCAGCTAGTGAGAATGTGAGAAGAAAATGTTTTTGGAGACACAGATCTCCACCACAATAAAAGTTTAAGAAAACAATATTACACAAAACAAGAAAAAGTGAGTGCTGCAGAATATCAGGCTAAACAAGACAAGAATACTTATTAGTTAATATTTAGTTGGAAAACAAGAAAAAACTGGTTAAACATGAAAATGGTTCTTCTAAACGTTCATTGCACAATGTTACGACTGAGAACTTTATCTAGGTTTGTAAACTTCAGGTGGGGATGCACTGCTTTATCCCCAAGGTAAGAACCAGTGTGGAAAGAGGTCTTGACTTTTCAAGAACAGCAAGTCAAAGGATGGAAAGACGAGAAGCACAAACTTCAAACAGTTGAATTCTGAAAGTCACCATGGTATGTTTAATAGCACTATAGAGATGAAGACTGACTACTTGAAACACTAAATATCTGGATGCTAGACAGTGTCTGATGTAGAAAAATAATTTTGGTCATTAGTTCACCTATATAAAATCAATGGGTGTAGAGATTTTGTTTCAATTTTTCTCATTTCAAGTCAAATCTGATTTTCTGGGCATCCTAAAATTATTAGTGTTTAGGAGCACCTAGATCTAAATGAGAACCTTAATAAAATTATTTCTATTTCATATTTTGCAAATTGTGAATAATTTTTGTATTAATTTGGTACTATTTTAAATATAAATATTGTATATTATTTAAGCTTAGCAACATCTCTTAACTGAAATATTTTGATCCTGCAAAAAAATTACTGTTTAATGGGTCTCAACTTTGTTAGCCATGTATTTATTTGCCTCTGAGCTAAGACTGACAAAAATTTATTGTTTAGCATCAATCATGCACTGATTTTAGAGCCTTGGACAGACTAGGATAGTGAACATCAAGTCATCTTCCATGATGAACATTGCTGTTATATAATTTCTAAGTCACCAGGTCAGGTACCTAAATGGTTTTACTTCATTTTCAGATGACAGTATTTATGTTCATAGATCTTTGATGAGACTGTAAGCAAAAAAGCCTTTATATAAACATTAGAGAACTCATAAAACTTATAGCACCAGTTGCTTGTATTCCATCAGGAAATATGAAATAATTTAATTTTTAGATCTCTCTTCTGAAGGCACAGTAATCATTCTAGTACCTTGCTGTACTTATAGCAGGAACCAGGCGGCTGAATAGCGATGAAGATTATCTCAAATGGAGAGTCATGATGGCATTTACCTCACAATGCATTATCAGTGAGCTCTGCGTGTTAGTGTGCAATTCCTAAGTACTGAATTCATGGTGAAACAATTTTCTTCATCTGCTCTGCTCTCTTTCTGGAAAACATTAAATCACTTTGTATCAGTTGAGGATCTCATTTTTACTGAAAATATATGACTTAGTCAATGTCATGGAGGAAAGGCTGAATTAGATGGATTTTGATCTGAAATTGTGTTGCAGATTCTGTCCTCATGAAACTAATTTCCAATTGTTCAGCTGCATGTGAATAAACCAAAACACCTGAAATCCTTCACCTTGTTCTAAGTCTATTTGTTCTTTCTGTATGACCAGTTCAGGAGAAACTATAAAGCACAGATTTCAATGTGCTTTTTCTCAGTTGGCCACTAAATTTCCAAACTATGTTTAAATGTTGAATATTCTAAAGAGCAGGAAATGCATTTCTAACATATTTCTTTAAAAATGTTTTGAAGCTTAATACTAAATTATTAGTAATCCTATACTTTCAGCAGAAAACTTGCAACTGATGACAAAGACCTTCAGAAATAATGATCAGAAATAGACAATAATATTTGAAAGCATTTACATGTTTCTCCCCATTACATAACTACCAGATGTTTAGGACAATTCAGTTAAAACATACTTTATTTCAAATTTCTACTCTTTGTGAGCAGGGCACCTTTCTTGCTTCACCTTATTTCTTAATTTATTACTAATTCAAATGTCTGTGTAATATATCAACATGGTTAAGATACACATCAAAAATTACTAGAGACTGATAAAAACGGAATCAAAAATTTGATGCAAAAATGAGACTTCCAGAGTCTCAGCTATTCTACTGATATCTCCAGCTCAATGCACACATTCAGGGTTTTTCTATATATTGAATTCCTTCTGGGCTTCAAAGCAAATGGAGCTGATTATCACCGTCTGTCACTTTTCCCCATTCCACCATTTACTTTATTGGCAGTATTGTCAATACTTCCAGAACAAGTCAAACAGTTAAAAATCCTTTTCCATTAATAATATTTTTTTTCCCCTCTTCTAAAAATATTTCCAGTGGAAATGAAGAGTAGAGGACAAAACAACCCATGCTTCTCTGGTCTGGTTTTGGTTTTGGTGCGGTATTGTTTTGGTTGTTTTTTGGGTTTTTTTTTTTAAATGAGATAGGAAAAAATATGTTTCAAGAAATCACTATCTAGTTTTTTTTAGCTTGAGGGTGACCTGGACCCTATTTTTATTTTCTCTTCATAGGCAGCTGAAAAACTATCACTATTTTTTTTTTCTCTCTCATACAGATCACCTTTCTTTCTTCCGGTCCAAATTTGTTCAACATAAAATTCAGGTTTAAAGGTTTTTTCTACTAGAAAATTTCCAGCAATATCATTTCAATCATTTAAGTGAATAGTCTTCCTTCCTGTTCCCCACATTGTGCTGATTTAGGGGTTCCATATTTTATGCTAGTTAGAACTGAGAAATTTTGTTTTAAAGAAAGTGCAAAAAAGCCTCCTCATATTTGAAATAGTGGAATAATCAACTCAAAGAAAAAATATAATTTCCTCAAGTCATGATCCACAGCTGACTGATTTAATAGAGTGTATCATTAACTTCAGAGAATTTTATATGAGCTATCAGATTAGTGATTCTACAACACAAGCACAAGTCTCTGTGGTTTCAAAAATCAATGAAAATACTCAGATCTGAACATCATAGTAGATTCATCATAATAGATCACAAAGCGTTCAACAGCAATGGTGTAAATTTTTTCTTAAAATCTTCCCAAACAGAGCAAAATATTACAAGACTAAGATTGTAAAAGTCATGCTTTAAGAAATTCCAAAATAAAAATGCATTAATGAGTGCCAGCTGGAATTTGGGATGCTGATGTAACTTACAAGTGTTTTGGCAGTGCTCCATCATTTATCCTTCAATTGTAGCTTCTTATTATATTCATATAAAACATGGAAATATTTTAATATAATTTTTTAAAATATGTCAGAGAGATGTTTTACAGAATAATATCACTGGATTTTGGGGAACTTTTTATCAAGTCTAGTTACCCATAACGTGAATGAAAGAGACATTTTTTAATTGATGAGTTAAAAATCTAGAATATATTAATGAAAGGCTTCGTCTCTATAATCATGACAGACACTGAGATACTAGTATCTCAGAATTTATGTATCACCTATGCAATATATGGACACAAGCAAATAGTAGTTTTTATTATGGAAGGATGATTTCTTAAAAATTAAGCATATTAAAAATACCTAGAAAAAATGGAGGAGGTTCTAGCAGGAAGAAAAAAAACAAAACCAAAAAAACAATCCAAACTCCCAAACCTAGAAATTTCCCAAATTACTCTAACCTAATTACCGGGTTTGAGAGCTTAATGGGGGTCATAAACCAGTGTTTCCTGAACTGTACTGTGTATTTCTTTATAAAGCTGCATAGGAAGCGCTTGAGGAAATACAATTTGCTTCTGAAGTGAAGCAGCACAGCAGTTCCAGTGTGTCTGCACTCGAGCTAATGAGAGCAGCAATGCTAACTAGCAGAGCAGGACTCAGATGGGAGAGTTTCCCATACTCTTTCCACCCTGTTTTATATCCACACAAAGCATTAAAAATGTCATTTAGAGAGCCCAGTGTAGGCCCAGTAAGATGGTCAGGGCTTCCGGGGGAGATTGTCTGTTCAGAGAGGCTAAGGGAACTGAGATTCAAAAAAACACTTATTGCTGTCTTCAGCTCTCAAATGAAGCAGTACTGAAAGGACAGACCCTTCTAAGGGATGCACAATGAAGGACAAAAGGTACAAGCTGCACAAGGGAAGTGAAGCACTCTCTGACATGAGAGCAGTGAATTCTCAGAACAGAATGCACAGAGACACAGCAGAATCTCCACCCTTGGAGATTTTCAAAATTCAGTTTGGCAAATCCTCTAGACATTTGATCTAACTTAGAAAATAGCCCAGCTTTGAGGTCAAGATGGGACCGCATGACCTCCACAGCACCTTTCCAACCTGATTTTTTGGTGATCTGTGATGACTGAGGAGTTTAGATAGGCAATGTTTTCAAAACATAATACAGGCACCAACCTCTTCATGGATATAGTGCCAAGATCCTGTGCAAGGACTGAAAGAGAAGGGACTGCAGCATTTATTTTAATTAAAGCTTTGATGTTCCATAACTGCAGAGTCTCTGAGATAAAAAAATACTACTAGTCATGTGTGCAAAATACCTGATAGAAAAGTTATTTGCTATTTCACATATATGAATGTGTGTGTTTGTATGTGTATGTACCCATATGGCAAAAATGGTACTTCATTGTCAAAACTTCTTGTTTTCCTTGGTGAGATTTTGGGCCAAACAATGAAGAAACAGGAAGAAAATAATTAAAATGTGTTCCTCTGGCTGTATTATCATTCCTCAGACAAACTATGGTCAAACAGGCTGTAAGAACATAAGGACTCAGAGCAGCCTATCCTATCATTGTCACAAGAATCATTTTTACTGTCTAAAGAAATATCTGGAGGCATTACTATAAAATTCTCTATACTACAGTGTGTCTGATCAAAGGGGCAAAGGAGAAAATCACTGATTCCATTCCATTCTTCCTAGACAACCATGATATTTCTGCTGTTGGTTATAACTTAGGAATCATAAGAGGGGCATCAATATGATGTGATTAACCTAAACAGTAAAATTCTGAGAAAAAGACAGTCATTGCTTCTAATGTCAGCTCAGACAAAGAGCATAATTTTATTTCATTCTTGCCCACTTACAGCAAAAACACAACTATGAAAGAGGTTGCAGAACATGTATTCCAGAAACTAATGAAGTAAATTTTACTTCCAAACTACCTCATGACTTCCTGAGTCTTATGTCAAAGTGTTTTAATACTGCTATATAGCAGCCAAAAATAAACACTCAGTCCTAAATTAATCTTCCCTACACTAAACCTAAATTCGAGGTGGGTTACACTCATTCTGATTCATTCCATCCACCACCCTTCCTGACTATCTTTTCACGTCTGGCAACTGATGACTGTCTAAATCAGGAAGTTATCAGATTTAGAGAAATCAAACCTGTTAAACTTCTCATCCCACACACACACTAAAGAAATCCTCAGCATATAATCCTCCTTCAGACCTTCCTCCTTACTAGTTATTAAATTTCAAACCCTGCCTTCACTCTTAGTTAATGGCTGGTCCATTTAGCCTCCTTAGCTATAATGCCCCAGGGAAAAGTCTGCCTGGGCAGTGTAAGAGCACCGGAACACTTGATTCTTGAGCTGGATTTGGCAGCAGCAAACAGCTTGCAAAGTGAGTAAGGTGAGATAATCAAAACTGTATTTTGATAGGAACCACTTAGATTGGAGGAGAGAGAGAGAGTGTCAGAGAAAGATCAGCTGGGAAACAGAAGTAGGGTTTAGCAAGGAGATTAGAGGGAAGATATGGACAGATGGAGAATGTGAACAGAAATTGAACTGAGACCCGAATTCATGATGCACAAAGTGCAAGAAGTTCTGAAGGAGAGCCAAAAGGCAAGCTTTCTCTGCAGTCTCACACTAAGGGAGAAATTTCAGACTCTGCATCAAAATTCCACAGAGATGTCTAAACCATAACTTATGATAGACTTAGCCCTGTATTTGGCGTTTCCAAAGAGTTGACTAAGGCAGCACAGCACTGATCAAACTGGCTACTGTGAATTCCTCTCTCATACCTTCATTCTAAATGCAGGGACTGCAAGCACTTACCAAGCCATTACGGATTCGGCTCCCTGAGATGAACATTGCAGCAGGTAAATCACTTTTTTGAGTTTATCAGTGTTCAGCTCCTTCTTGGTAACAAAATTGGGAATTATTTGGAGAAATTGAACTGAGAAGATAAGCACAAAGGAAAAAATTGCTCTCTCCAAGCGAGATTTGAGAACTGTTGACAAGATAGCTTCTGAAAGTCTGAACTAGTGTCAGCAGAGACAACCTTGTCCTGTAAATAAGAAGTTCGTCTGCACTGTGCTGCCCATCTGTCAGCAGCCATTCATCTTAAAAGCATGCTGGAGAGACCAGAAAATAGACTTTTTTATAATGTTGTTTCAGTGAATTAAATGAAAGTTATTTTAAATTAACAAATTTTTATTATTTTTCTTTAATCAAGCTTTAGCACCTAGAAAACAATTTATAAACCTAACTTCAACTGAATCATAACTTTTGCTGTGCAGAATTGATAAAAGGAAACTAATACATAATTAAGAAATCTACTGTTTTGAGAGAAAAATACAGGAAATAAGAACACAGAACACTCAGAAGACAGGCTTTTTTGAGGGACCATGGGCCCAAAAGCAGTCTCAGTCATCTAGAACTTTACTGTATTCATTTGAGAAATGAGTGGGACTAATCATATTGTAAAGTAAAACCATAAAATAAGTGGATTAACTGCTGTTCCCTTGGAATCCTTCTGCCTGCAGATTACAACGGGAGTATACAGTGACCAGATCAGGTGGGATTTTTCATCACCAATATCTAATGTTAAATATGTTATTTCCAATCCTGCATACCTTAGCTAGGTAGGCTATGCTGTTGTGTCAGCCAAGGAAGACAAGAGACTTCCAGGCTTCTGAAGAGAAATGGAAATAGGGAAGTAAAATAGGGAGTAAATGCCTCTTCAGCTAACGGATGGAAGGAGCAAGACAGGGGATATTTAGGTTATTTGATTATTGATTTATTAACTCTGTCTCAGCTTCCTACCTTTTAAATGAACCACTGCAGTAACTCTCATTATAGAAAGGGCCCTATATATCTGAGTGGTTTGTTTATTCAGCAGTCTGTGGCAAATGCTGTATCGATACAAATTAACAGGGAACATGTGATGATACTGTGTAAGAAGAGCCACGAATACTAAAGAAAGCTGTATTTAATTTTAGAATTAAATTTTTAAATATAATTCTATTACTTGTAGTGCTCAAGATATTCTTGGCTTGGAAAGGAAATCAGTCATGTAGACTATCTATCCCTTTTATGTTTTTCCCAGTATTCAGATGCAATGCAGTTTCACTAAAATATATAAATTCTAAGACATCTGTGCTATTGCAGTTATAAAGTTCATATCTACTAAATACCTCAGGTCACAGATTGAGATAATCCATCCTGTACATCCACAGGATGTGGAGAGTGGCTAATATATCTCCTATTTAAAAAAAAGTTTAACACAGTGAAAGAGTCATAACTTGTTCAGCTTTGGTCTTCTTTCTAGATAAATATACGCAGATCCTTCAGACTTCTAACCAACGTTATCTAAATCTTTTACTATTTCTCTTATGGTCAACTTTGAAACATCTCATTCTCTATCTCCTCACGGGTGCTGACCTAAACTGCATTGGTATTAAAGCTGAAGTCTCATCAGCCGCTTGGCAGGGTAAAACAACTGCAACACATATCCTACACTGGCACAAGTTGTGTGTATTCCCAAGTATTTCCCAAAAACAACATTACCTTTCATGCAAGCACTTGATATTTTTAAGTCATATTAAGTCAGAACTTTTGCTACTACACTTTAACATTTTCACTACTGCTATTGCCTAATCAGCAATATTCCTAGGTTTTTTGTTTTGTTTTGTTTTTGGTTTTTTTTTTCTCTCTTCTGTACCTGTAGTGTCTGTATCATCATTGAAATTTTGGAACATTGTTCTGAATTGCAATTCTGCTTTCCAAAGTAATTGTGCTTCCTATATTGACCTAAAACCGCTATATAAGTCATTTCTACATACATTTAAATGGCAATTGAATTATTAAAGAGTTAAGCCTAGGACAAGCCCTTGTTTGATCCACTTAAAACTGCTTTCCAGTTTGACAGTGACCCTTTTGACCTAAGATATTCACTTCCAGCTGGAAGACGGAAAGAAAACTTCCATTTAAAAATCACCATTGAAAAAAATTAGCTTAGCAATAATGTTGTGTTGGAATAAGAATATAAAAAAGTTCAGTAGAAGGGACCATTTTTCTTAGTATTACATAATAAAAGTTGATCTTGCAGCAATATTATGCAAAACAATATGTCTATCTTAAAACATTTTTTTAAATATGAAATCACTGTCTCAGAAAAGCAATGCCTGATTAGAAGCATTTTGAGGATCAGAACCAGAGTAAATTTAATTCTAATATTGGCAAGCCTTATTAATTAAAAGAAAACAAACAAGCAAACAAACAAGCCGTTAGATGCTATTAGCCCACATTGCATTTTGAAACACTGATAGCACAAGAGAATCTGGTCTAGCCGGTATTTCTACAGATAAGAATCAAAACTTCAGAGCTCTGGTATACAATTTATGAAGCTAATAATGCTGTGATGAGTATTGCAAACATGTACATATCTAGGTCTCATATCTGGGCTACCTTCATGTCATCCTTTCATTATTTTTACTTTTTGGGGTGATTATATGGGGTATATCTAGGTCTGCAAATCTTTTTCATATTTCTCCCAAGGGAATAATGTGGAGTTTTGAAATTTTTAGTATCTCATATGCTAAAAATAATTTAGGGATAAGTATATCCCTGGAGAAAGTATGCACAGGCATCAGAATTTAATGGAGATAGAGCCTTTAAATTCTAAGGAATTGATTGCACAGAATAATTATCTCAATACTGGCATACTCTGAACTTCTTCTAAAACCAAACAATCCAAAAACAAAAAGCAGAAAATTTTAAATGTACTAATGTAGGTTAAAGGAGCCCAGAGGCCTCATAGGCAGAGGAAGCATAACCATTTCCACTTTGCAGAATGAAGAGGTATAAAAACCATCTTTTTAGAGTTCTGAATATTTTATTGTATATAATTATATCTGATAATAATTTTTGGAGGTATTGTGGTTCTAGAGTGTGGTTTTTCTAGCAGTCTTCACATAGGTCATATGAGCTACCATAGAGTTTTACCAGTCTTGGGTCACTATCAAGAAAGATTTAATCACATTTGGCTGATCAAAACAACATTTTACAACTTAAAAGTATTTTAATAAAATGATGGGGAAAAGTGTTGGAATTAAAGTTTATATTTTGTGATGAGATATAGTACTTTGCGGGGAAAAAAGTGATTTTCTCATCAGCACATAGCTACAGTTTTCAGGGAGGTTTCACAAATTAGCCTTCTTCAGGAGAAGACTCAGTAAGAAGCTCTGTCCTAAGTCTGTCTCAAACAGGCTCAAATCCCAAAAATAGTCCAAACCAATGACTGGCTCCTTTTGGAAACAACACGGTACACTTGCAGATAATTTACATCAGCTAATTAGATCTATTGTTCAGCTTTTACTGCTCCAAACAACTTGCTGGTAAAGCACAGACAATGCTTTCTTTCTAACAAAGATTTTATAAACATTTTTCTTCTGCTCCTTTTGGAGAATGTACATTTATTTTCTCAGTATAGTTTCCAGAGCTTAAGTCAAAGTAGATAGAATAAAATGCAGGAAGACAGAATTATCAGCAGAGCATGTGAAAGAAATTCTCTTTTGATTTCAGTCAGACAATTACACTAGTAGAATGTTTACCCTCCTATTCACACTAACTACAGTAAATCTGTGGCCTGAGATGAGATGATCTGAAGCAAAACAGAGCTGAAGCGGGACAAAATTTGCACATGGGTATGTGCTCCTCTGTCTTTCTTCTGCACGTGCTTGGTTCCACTGCATAAATTTATACACTGTATTTATTACTTTAAAGCAAGGATCATGATATTTACATCCCTCCACACTAAACACTCCAAGTATTCCTAAAATGGATAATCACGATAATCAAGTCAACCAGAAATTAATGTAAAGACATTACTGTACATCTATTTTTCTTTGTTTTTATGGAAGATAAAAGACTGAGGGATGGGATTCATGGCCAGGGATAGTTTTCATAATGTCTGTATAAGAGCTGGCTTAAGAGGAAGATGGATAAGCTGACAGCAGGTGAGAAAAGGCCCAAGTGACATAAAACCAAGGCTCTTTGTCAACTTTGCCATAAATCTCATGCTTTATAAAAGATTGTTAAGGAAAAAGAGTGAACACTATAATAATTTTCTATTATGCATGAATGTCACTTAGTTGAATAGAGAAGGTGTGAAACCAGCTAATATAAAAGTATCAGGCAGAAAAGACTGACCTACTTAAATGCACTTTAGAAAATAATGTTTATATGACATGTTTCCAGAATGTGGGGTATTCTGTCCCTTTGGAAAACCTGACAGATGGAAAAAAGATGCCTCATTTGAACCACATAAATGTTATTCCAAAGGATTTCAAGTACTTCACAGGAAGCAGTAGCTTGAAATGTTAGTAGGACTCTAAATTGTAAATAATTCAGACCACTAGTGGAGAAAATAACCTTAAATCTACCTAGAGCACATGGTTAAAGGAGAAGATAGAGAAGTCCTATTTTGTTATTTACACAGGGATAAGACTGTTGAGAATTGTTTCTAGATGCAAGTGAGACTGACTTTTCAACTCAGTTCCCAGCAAATTTGTTTGAAGCACACAAAAAAAAAAGCATGTGACAAAACTCAAGCACAAAAGGAACTTGGGGGGAGCATCTAGACGTTCTCTGGATTGCTGGCCTGAATTCAATCTCAAGATAAGACTTCCTATCCATAAGCAATGAACTGGCATTATTCAGGCCTGGTGACTTAGCCTGTTGCTGAGTGTATGAACACACTGTCGGACAGACCTGCATGGGCAGTTCACAAACTGCACGAAAACTATATAATTCATGCAAATCAGCCTGCTCCCAGATCATTCTTTAGGAATGGTTTATGCACACTCAAAATGAAGGACCAGTTGCCAGCAGTGCCTGGAGAATTTTCATTAAACCACAGCCCAGTGATGTCACTCAGAGGTAAAGATAAAAAATACTTTGCACTTTAGATACCACCAAAGATTGCTCCTCACTCAACACCCATCTGTACTGAAACCCAAACAGCAGCTGTTTCTGCAAAAGGTAGTTCCTCCTTTATATGGAAATATACTTTTTACAGAAATCAAAAAGTTTTTCCCTTTTTCTGGGCTGAATCGTAGAACTAAAATGAAAATTGAAGTCACTGAATTAAGCCTTTTTCAGTACAACCATGTGACCACCTATGTCTCAGACCAAAACCCACTTCTGATATTTTACAGTAACTCTAGAGTCTGTAATAAAGTACAAACTCCTTTTAGCTGGAATTACACTCAAATAACAAGAAACCAAAGGAAACACCCATGTCTTGTTCTCCAGCAGTAGAAGAATTATGTTACCTGACATTCTGGCATGACACTAGGAAATGAACCTATGCCTGCTTCTGAGGAAGGTAAGCAAACAGAAATATCCACCTTCAAACCAGGTAATTATTCCTACTTTTTTCTCTCTATTCATTATCCAGGGAGAACATTCCTTGATGAACTACAAGTCTGGTGATCAGCTTAGTCCTGAATAAACATGCAAAACATCATGGATATGATATATGGAAGGTTTTAATTCTACTGTGAACAACTACCTTGTTTTCCCTTTCCAGTGCTCAAAGGAACAGCATGTCTGACACTGCAAAAGTCACTTGTGGATGTCCCATCCCTGGAAACGTTCAAGGCCAGGTGGGATGGGGATTGGAGCAACCTGGTGTAGTGAAAGATGTCCCTGCCTGGAAGTTGGAACCAGATGAACTTTAAAGTCCCTTCCAACTCAAACCATTCTATGGTTCTGTGAAATCATGAAGATTTAACCTTCTAGGTTTAAAGTTGAAAAGTTCAGAATACCAGAGAAGATAAATTACACAATAATGTGTTTGTAAAGACATGTAAAAAAATTCCACCCTGAAAATCAGTGTATTTCTGCTCTTAATATAACAATAGAAGAAATCTTGCATTTCTTACCTAAACAAAGACACATTTGGGGGGGATGGGATTTTGTTTTGAAGTAATTACCATTGTTGTTTTTTTTTTACTACATTATGAAGATTTGATTTATTTTTGCCTTACAAGTATGGTAAATCACATCGGATAAAAATGACAAGAAAAGTCTCTCTTAATAAACATATTGATAGGATTTACTTTAAGTGCTAAAGCTTAAATGTACAGTTTCTACCCTAAAGCTGACAGGCTGTTGACAGATGTGTCTTTACATTAGTTTCAAGAATACAAACACTTCTGCTGAGTCTATGCACTGCTTAGCTGTAGATGTTTTATGTGTGTGACAGGTCATGTGCAAGATCTTCTACAATTTGCCTCAGTTTAGCTGAACAGGCATTTTGCATCCAAAGGCAAAAGGAAGACAACTTCCATCTTTGATTACACATATGCAATGTGTACAAGTGCCAGAGATGACTGTGACTGGCATGTGACTTGATTCTGGGGCGCACGGGTGTAAAGCTATTTCTTTATTACACTAGACAGGTACTCACAATTTTTTTTTTGTTGTTGTTGCTGCTGAATGGATGAATTTCAATCTTCACTTTCAGACTCTACTGACAGCTCCTGGTGCTCTCATGGAAACCACTCCTACAGCTATTCACTCCATGGAATCCTCCCATGCTGGACTACTGGACAGTCTAATAACATCAGTGCTGGGGAGCTCATTGCCATGGGAGCTCAAGAGACACAAAGCTCAGAAAACAGCAAAATTTGGTATCTTTGCAAAATGTCAATTCCAATGAGTGGCTTTCACAGTGCTTTTTAGTGCTATAACAAGCTATAACTCCTAATTTTTTCTTGGCTCAGCTACACTTGATTACTAATATGTATCACACAAATGTGGAGCACACAAGAACTGCAAAAGGGAACATAGTGGCAAGCAATACTTTTACTCTGGATGACTAGGAAGCCACAATCTCTGTTCATTCAAGTGTTCACAGAGAGACAGTGATTATGACAGACAAGCAAGAGAAAATGCAATGTAAGCACATAACTTGTTATCTGAAAATTAAATGTGCCATCACTGAAAGCAATGTTATCTGGATTTTTTAATTTTGTGATTAGCTACCAGGTTACTTTTCAGCCTTTCACTTACACTGGATTAAATAAAACATTGCAATAATTTCCTTTACAAGGTGCATTAAAGAAGAAAATTATATTTAAAGCAACAGTTCTAAGACATAAAGAGATAATTTAATCATCTTAGTCACAGTCTCCATAATTTCTTTCGCTGATATGTTGTAAAAAACCCGTTTCCCATTGGAAGAAATGAATGAATGATGAAAGGGCACTGTCTGAAGGACAAGGTATTATTTCATTGTAAATCTCATAAAGAGACCAATTTTATTCTTATTATTTTAGTCCCACCGATTGCGTAAGGATTAACTTTTTTCTCAACTGTCATGAAAAAAAGGCTGTGAATCACATACGTGAACACATGAACACCCTTTTCACCTGCAATGTTTATGAATGCAGACAAAGGCATAACCCTGATTCATGAACTATTAAAAAAGTGATGGGATAGTCATCCGTGCAAAAAATATCCCATTTCCCTAAGGTAGTGAAAGATCAATCTTTCATTTCATTTTATTATTTTATGTTCAGCTCTAGTAAATTCTCTTTTCCAGAGTGAGCTCTTTTGTAAGTTTTTCTGTAATGAACTTCCTTCTTTTGAATGACATAACTGACCCCTTCTACCTTTCCATAATGAGGAAATGAGGAACTCTCCAGTCAGGAGGCATAAAAGTATACACAGAGAATTAACAAAGACTTTAGCTGTTGTGGGCTCTGTACATACACAGAATGAATAAAAAACAGTGTCAGTGACAAAAAATATGTTAAAGTTAAGGGAGTATCTTGCTTTCACACTTAGAAGGATAAACCAAAAGTGATCCTATATATAAACTTAGGTGTAACAACACCATGTGGCTCTAACAACAAAGATGTATGGTTGAAAAAAGTGTCAACAAGGTTTACACTTTGCCAACAACGACACTGCATGTATGCTTTCAGAGAACTTTTGAATGTGGTGAAATGTACAAAAGAAGAAATCACTGTCCAGTCTTTCCTGTGCTTCAAGATGATACAGTTCTAAACCCACAGTATAAACAAATGGACATGCTGGAGGGAATATGTAAGTCTTGTGGAAACTAGATCATTTAGATCTTGTACTGTAAAACTTTTCTTCATAACATAACTGGACGGAGTGAGTGAGAACAGAAACCAATATATAAAATGCAAAAGCAATTTATACCCCTATTTCCACATGCTGATGAGGTCAGTTGATTACATTCTGTAAGGATCACTGTAAATATTTTTTTTGGCCATGTGTGTTTTCCTCCTTTAAGCTTCATGTACCGAATCCCAGCATAAGGTAACTGAACCTCAGACACATAATTAAAATAACTCTATCAGAAAGTTTAGTTAATAAGCTTAGTGCTTAACACAAGATCAAAGCTGAAATCAGCCATGATGTTCACGGGAAGTTTACAGAGCAGCTTACTCACCTTCTGCTGCATGGCCAAGTTACTGCAGTCCATTTTATATTCATGGAAGTTTTTAAATTTCGTTTTCCTTGTCAACTTGTATCTCACCATCCATAAAAATGTCTCCCTCATTATTTAAACTTTGAATCTTGGGCTATTTGCTGCCTGATGGCTGCACACTAGTGAAAACCACACAGCTCATTGCTGTTTGGGTCCAAGGCAAAACCGTAAAGAACATATTGATTAAAAAAGAAACAATGGTGTATGAATAGTTTGTTTTCACGTCTCACTAAAGAATAATGTATGTGTTCAAACTCTACTGTAAAGGCCTTTAAACAATGAGCTGTTTATAGAATTGATGATCCATCATAGAAGGACACAATTTATAACAAATATATGTGTATCTGTGAAAAAAGTGAACTGAATAATTTGTTCTCACAAATAGTTTTGCAGTTATATTATATTTTACAATATTATACCTACTCTCCACTATTAAGTAGAACCCAACACTTTCTTACAACCCATGACCAATGTTCTCCAAGATGCTGTTCCAAATCCTCTACATGAAACTTTCGTGCTCGTGCTAGTTTCCCCCACTGTGCTTATCCTGCATTAGCAAATGATGTTTATATGGAGTGCCAGTGCCATAACTACAGCTTTCCCTTCAGAATTTCAAGTACTGTTTTCCAAGCAGCAGCAGCATGGGAAGCATTTAATATCTGCAGAAATATGTGAAGCTGCAGGAACTAATTACAGCAGGAGCCTTGGAGGGTATAATCAGATTATTCTGCATGTGAAAGCCACCAAAAATTGTCAGAGAGAACAAACCCTCTTTATCCTATCCGATCTGTACTAATCACTCATATTCACAGACAACTGAACATAATAGATAAATATTGCTGAAGAACTTGAATGGCAACTCTTCCAGAGTTCTGACAAGTAAGACACTGACCCATCAAATGACAGAAGGGAATGGCCTCAGACAAAAGGACAGCCAAGAACATAAGATACTATAAAGGTATTTTTTTGACCAAGACTTATTCCTCTGATTCATAAATAACAATCTGATTCCCAAATATGAAACCTTACTTCTCAAGGAAAAGAAACACTGAAGAAATAAAAACTTTGATACTAATGATGTCAGCCTCCTCTGACTGCTATAAGAAACAGCCCTCAAAACTTGTATAACTTCCTGATAATCCCCGTTATCCAAAACAAATTAAAAATAAATTTGTGATATGAGACTTTTTGGTCTGGGAAAGATAAAAGATATACACACTGGGAAAAAATATTATCCACAGAATCACACATGGCCAAGAAACCTCATAAGGATCAAAAAGGACAGCTAACTAAAGTAATTATACATCTGGTGTTATCTGCCTCTCAAAAGGCACATGCAGTAATCTCAAGGTAAATGCACTACAGACTCTGCCACGAGAACTGGGTGTTGTATGATTAGAAAGGAAATGCTTTCAGTTTTCTGAACAATTGTCAGTAACCCCCACACTGGCAATGAATTGCCATATAAAACACAAAGTGCCATCCAAATTCTGAAAATGAACTTGTGTTATTTCCTGAATATTAGTAAGACTGTAATAAGGACTTCTCTATTTCCAGGCAAAACAGTGAAGGAAATAACTAAATAACTAAATAACTAAAATAATTGTTTTAGACAGCAGATATTCCTCTGGACTTTTCAGTAAAGTGTGCAAAAAGACTACATACACAAGTATTGTAAATGAGTGTGTCTGTCCTTGTGCTGTACTGATAACTGTAGAATTGAATATTAAAAAAATAAAAGAGTAAGCAAATACTTCTTACCATAAAACCCTCAGTGTATTGAAACTGAGCTCTGGAACTGTCTTCTGCTGTGGGACTCAGGGGCTTAGGATCAGACATAGAGCGTTGCATCATCTTTGCTGCCTTTGGGCTTGATGGAGGAATCTTGGCCATGTCAGCATGCAGCATCTTCTGAGAGCTGATGTCATCAGTCATGGGTTTTTCATAGGGTACAAATGCTGACTCTATAACTTTGCTTGGTGAAATGGGTGAAATGGGTGAATAGAGAACTTTGGGAGATTTGGGAGGGGAAGGGACTACCTGTAACGTGGAGTCTGGACGAAGGTGGGAGGAGTATCCTATCTCTAATGGCGTTGGACGTTTTTTATCTTTCTGAGGAGATGAAGCTGACAGATATTGGGGACTTTGAGTGTCTGAATCTGTCTCTGTTTGACATCCCAGACTTTCTCCTTTATATGTCTTTTCTGGAGCTGAAATGTGCTTTATGATTTCAACCTTAGCATCCCATCGGGCCCTGACTGAAGGCGTTCTTATTGTTCCCACAGGTTCTGTTTGTACCGAAATCTCTGCCACTGTCTGAACTGCAATACTAGATACTTTGGAGAATGGTTTAGCTTTGTCTACCTCAGTGGTGCTCTCAGGATATTTCCCTACACGAGGCTTCCTTCTGGATCTGCTGGAAAGATCCCATTCATCTTGATCTTCATCATCTGTCTGAACACTTGTATCAACACTCTTCTTAGATCTCCGTCTCCTGTTGGTGTAACCTCTTTCTGCTCCATCTTCATCATCAGTTTGCACTCCACTGTCCACTATTTTTTTGAAGCAGCGGGGCTCTTCTTCCAGGGTCCCCTCAAACTCCTCATATGGACCACGCAATTTTGGCATAGAGCTTCTCTTTTTCAATTGCTTCTCCTCTCTAACATCAATATCCTTAAGAGACATTTCTGAAACTGAGCTTAGGATACCAGACCTGGGTAGGTATTGGGTAATGCCGTCAGACTGGACTGTATACCACGCTTGGCTTTGTGGAATTTCAATACCCAGCACTCCTGAAGCTGTAGTGGTTGTGTCATCAGTAGGCCAAAATTGGCCATTTTCTGTGGTTGCATACTGTCCTTCCAGAAGTGTTTGATCTGTGGTAGTTTGTGGCGAGCCAGTTCCTGAAGGGTCATAACCATACTGATATATTTGACGAAGTTTTTGCTCCTCTAACTGTTGATGGAGTTGTTGTTGAAGTTGTTGGAATTGCTCAAGCTGCAACTGCTGCTGGGCTAATGTCTCTTGTCTCATCATAAACTGAGCCTGTCGCTCCTCCTCCTGCTGAAATAAGAGATGATGTTTCATGGATTGCAACTCCTCAAGCTTTTTTTGCACCATAAACTTTTCTTGTTCCCTAAATCTTTGAATTTCCTGACGTTCCCATTCCAGCTCTTCTGCAAAGCGCTGCTGCTTAATTTTCTCAAGCTCTAGAAGCTCCCGCTCCAAATCAAGCTGCTGCTGTTTGCCTTCTTCAGGGGCAATGAGAAGGGCAACCTCATCATCCATTACATCTGTATAAACTTCGGATGCTGTAGTTAAAGCAGGTATCAAGCTGGTTGGCTCAGTGGTAATAGTTTCTATAGTATGAGGTGGTAACCCTGTCTCCATACCAATGGCAGTAATTGCATTATCTTTTTCAGCTGCCACGGTTGTCAAGAAACTGTATGATCTTGGGAGTGGTTGAGTCTGTTGCAAAGTTGATAAAGAGGGCACTGAGTCAATTGTTTGGAGAGTTGGTAAATCTCTGACACTTGTACTGAAAATAGAACCGGGTTGTGTGGTGATGGCAAATGTGGATGGGATTGGAGTCGCTACTGAAGAATAAACAACACCATTGGATGATCTTAAAACACTTCCAATGCCAAACTGGGAACCCACAGATGACACCATTCTTGCTTGGGAATACTGTGGTGTACTGAGCCCGAGGCCAGAAATCTGCCGAGTCTCTGCATATGGACCTGTAGTCTTGCTTGAGTAATCCATAACCTCACCTGAAATTACAGGGCAAAGTTACAGTCCAGTCCCACAAAAGAACGCTGCTTTGCGGATTCTGAAAGTCATCCCATCTTGATGAAATAAATGGGAAAGGGAAACTGCATGCAAATCTTCAGGTTAATGACCTACTTTAGATGTGAAGGAAACAGCATTTCTGAACATGCAGGCACATGCAGGCACCTCTGTGCAAACACATACGTAAAATGAAGAAATGAAAAACACGTGTAATCCGGAATAATTTGTCACACTGTCCAAAAGAAAACAAAACAACAGAAGGAGGGGAAAAACAATAAAAAAATTATCCTGAAATGAGGTGAGGAACATCAAAATTATATTTCAAAGAAAGATCTGCTGCTGTGTCATACTGACCTGTAGTTACTCTTCCAGAAGTAAGATCTACTGCTGTATCAGTTGCCCCAATTCGATAATCAAAGCTATTCTTGCTTTTGTATGCAAATAGTCCAGCTTCTGATAAATTTGTGTCAGACATAGATGGTTTCATACCTCCCATTCCTCGGTAGCCATATGACCCTGAACGATCATACTGATAATGGTCATCTCTGTAGCCAAAGCGATCTTCAGGAAGTGTAGTAGAAGGCTGCTGTGCTGTACAGCTCCTACCAAATGGCAATTTATAAACCATATCGCAGCAGACAGCTCTTCTCCCTGCAGTCAGATCTACAGGCTTTTCATCATCTTCTATTACAGTTGTTATGATACCTGAAGCAGTGTCATCCATTGTTACTACTGTTCTGTGGGATTTTGTGGTGCTAAGGTCAACTGCTACACTCTCCGCTGGCTCCTGAGAAGTGGAGAGATCAGTCCAACCATTTGTAACACCAACAGGTGGTACAGTAACAGGCTTTGTAGTAGCCCATGTCACTGCCTGTGTTGAAGTACCTAGGGATAAATTTATTGGCACTTCATCTCTACCTACAGAGAAGGCCTGGCTACCTGTTACTCTGTATGCAGGCTCAAAATGTTTTGTTGTTGTTAGCTGAAGCGGCGTTGTCATTGCATGTCCCAGATCCACAAGGCTGTCTGTGCTGGTGGTGTAGCTCACAGTGGCAGTGCAGGTCATTACAGTTACTGTCTCAGTGACTACAGGCAGAGAAGGCTCGCCAACACATGCAGTGCTAAGATTTATTATGGATGGCTGGACAGTACTTACAGGCCGTCCACCTGTGTCACTTGTTGGCATTTGCCTTCGTACATCCATGGGAACAGCAGAGAGATCCATACAGCTGTCTCTCATTCCAACGTCCATCTTAGTTAAAGTGCGAAGATCTATGACATCGCCCAAAGGATGGAATCTTCCATTCTCTCTGTATCTGGGTTGATCTACAATATGTAGTGGCTCTGGTGGTATAGTAATAGCAACACTGCCTAAACCATAACCAGGCACTGGACCCTTAACCACAGACACTGTGGTCTTGGTTATGTCAGTTGTTACTACTTCTGATTTTGAACTGGGTATTTTTTCAAAAGCTGATTGTGTTGTCACAGGAATAGCTTGCAATGCACCTGAAATATACATACTCTGACCTGCCATACTTTGAATATCCATTGTTTTCACGGATGAAGTAAAAACTGGTTGCATAGCTTGGGGAACCTGTTCTTTAGAAGGTGCTTCTAAAGGCCAGCTGGTAATAGCCTGACTAGTTATAGCTTCTGTGGGAGTTCCAGGCTCAGAAGGCAATGTGATGACAACATAGGTTTCCCGTGAGGGTTTTGCCAGCCTTGGTGAAGATTTGTTAGAGTGTGGAGACAAAGGGGAAGTGGGAGATGGTATTTTGTATTCAGCTGTGGAGACCAAATTCAGAGTCATACTTGAAGTCAATGCCAAACTTACTGGTTTGGGCTGTGTTTCTGCTGGCTTATGAACAGCTATTGGGAGTGGAGGAACTGCTGGTTTAGGAGCAATTGGAGGTTTAGTTACATCAGGGGGTCTGTGACTGAAAACAAGCCCTGCTGGAATGGAAGATGGTTTGGGTGGTACAGGAGGTGGTGTTGGGGTGTATGTTTTTGTGATAGGTGCCACATGAGTCTTTAATACAGCTGTGGACTCTAGTGTTGGAACAGTTGTGACTGGAGGTGCCACTGTGGGAGCTGTTGTTGCTGGAGTCTTAATCTGTGACTTCTTTTTGGGATAAATGGCTGGCTTGGGTAAAATAGGTGGAGGTGGTAATGGTGGTGGAGGAGGTGGTGGAGGAGGAGGAGGTGGGGGCAGAGAAGGATGTGCAGGAGAATCCAAAGAAGAGCTTCTAAAAAGAGAGAATACTTTGGCTGATACAGCAGGAGCTGAGGAAGGCACAGAGACCATGCTGGTCTTACTTACAACACTGTGAGTGAGCACAGAAGGTGTTTCTGATGCAGGCTCTGTAACTGGTACTGATGCTATACATGTAGGAGGTTGCTCAGATGCAACATCAGTCAAATCAATTCTTGTCATATCAACACCCAATTCTTTGTGTGGCTCTTCATGATGAATTTTGACACTGATAGACTCTACTGTACTTTTAATCTTTCTAGCTGCTTCCTTCTCTGCTTTGGAGGTGTCAACGGTAATGGTATCAGCTGCGTATTCCTTGGATTTTGTAACTGTAGTCACCACTGCTACAGGTACAGTTTCAGGCAAACAAACTGCAGTTTGCTCCGCACTCTCCATATCTGATTCTATAGCTGTTTTTTTAGTGGCTCCGGCAATAGATTCATAAGGCATGCTCACTTCAGAGTACTCTGTTACAGATGTTAAGGGAACCTGTGTTTCTACCCTGACACCTTCAGAATCTGCTGGTTTACTTACACCCTCTGCTGGACTTACAAAACCTGTGGTTGTGCTATCTATAGGTGAGGAACTATCCGTGGTACAAACTGAAGATGTAGATGATGTTAAGGAAGCTGTATCAGAAGGTAAAACTGATGCAGCACCTTCCGATGCCTCAGAGTATGTCAATATTGATGTTTCATGAGAAATTATTTCTTGAATTTCTCTGGCATAATCTGTTAAGTATTCATCTTCAATTTCCTCTGCTGTAAAGTGCTGTGTTATTTTAACATCTGGAATAGAAAGTGCTGTGCTACTGACAGGTGATACATCTGAAATTGCTGAAGTAGTGCTTGATGTTAAAGATGTACTATCCACTATTTCTCCACCACCAGATACCTTTGTATCAGATGCCGGAACGAAATCTGATGTTGGTTGTGTTGGACTAGACCCAGGGGTTAGCTGCATTTTCTGTCTTTTCATAAGCTCTTCATAAGCAGCTTCTGCATCTAACAAATGCTTTTCCTCAGCAGTGGAAGCTACTGTGCTATCTAATACAACTATTTCATGACTTTCTGGGATAATGTAAGAACTAGAAACAATATCTTCTTGAGGCACAATAGTATGTAAAGTCTCAACACTATAGAAGTCTTTCTCTAGATCACTAATTTTCTGTGGCTCATCATAGACCTGCTCTGAAGCTCTTGCTTTTTTCTCTTTTCCTCTCTGTTGTATATATTCACTGCTCTCATCTTGTCTCATGACAAGATTAGTATCAATAGTTCCATTGTAAGTATCCTCTACTAAAGATTCATAAATATAATCCTCTATTAGCATTCCACCATATAAAGATTCTTTTTCAAAAGTTTCATCTTTTTCATTTGAAATTTGAAATGATTTGGACTTATGCATCATCTCTTCATATACCTCTTCGGCACTTTTCAATGTCTTTTGAGCACTCTCTTCTTTTGGAAGTCCAACTGGTTGTTCATCTGTTGGTGAGTATAGAGAGACAGCAGTAGGCAATTTGTAAACTTTTTGTACTTCTATTATTTTCTCTGGGCTGATTTCAAAACCTTCAGGTTCTGACTCAATACTGGGTGAATATTCAGAACAAGAAGATCTGTGCAGCTCTTCCATTTCTGCAGCCTGTCGTAATTCTTCTGTTGGAGACGCATCTTCAATGGGAGAAAGATTGCTTGGTGGTGTCTTTGGACGTTCCCTTCTTCTCTGGGCTCTTAGTTCATCCTTGTCTTTTTTAGATTTTTTGCTTGAACTTTTTCTTTGTTGCTGTTCTAACTCACGTTGTTTCTCTTGTTCCTTTAGCAGTTCTTCCTCTTCCCGTAGTTCTTCTTCCTCTGAAGAATCTTCAATAGTGGGAAGAAGAGGACCATGTGTCCGATGCCTGGCTTTGCGCTGTTGTTTGCTCTCCCCTCCCAGTTTTTTGTGACTAGGACTGCTGTCACTGTCTTCATCAAGTGATGACACTGAAGTAGGAGATGTACCTGGTGTGAAACTAGAAGCATGTAAACTAGAAGATCCTTCTCCTCTAGACCTATCTTCTGGTGAATCTGTAAGGCTCTCCATCTCCAGCTCAGGCTCTTCATCAAAATATAAAATACCTTTCTGTTGTTCAGATGGCTCAGAATATTTGGTTGTTATTGTACTATTTAATTCTATTGTTTTGAAACGTCGAAGGCCTCCTCCTCCAGATATTGCAAGTTCTTCACTGTCTTGACTTTTACTTTCCCTGTATTTTGGCTCTGGGCTATCGTCAAAAGTCTCATCATCATCATCATGCCATGAATGCCTTCTTCCTGCATCCTCATCATAGCCTGCACTACTTTTCCGTGCCATTCTTCTGTGTTTTCCACCTGTTCCTTTGGCTTTGCTTTTCACTTCTTCTTTCTTTTGGCTTTCAGCTGCACTGATCTCTTTGAGTTGATTTCTGATGAATTCATCATCTTCAGAACCTGAGGCATCTTCATCAGCACTCATCTCTATAATCTGTTTTCTAATAAAGTCTTCCTCATCACCTGATCCCTGACTGTCCTCTCGTTTGTACTCGTCACTGCTTGAAGAACCAACACTAGTTCTTCTTTTTCTCCTTGGGACAGGTGAGTTTTCACTCTCACTGCTATCTTCCACAGAGTCATAGCGTTGTTGTCTTCTTGCTGATATATCATCTCCTTCACGTTCTTCCTTGTAGTCTGCCTGGGAGGGAGCACTTCCTTTGCCCTCTTCTACAATGGTTCCTTCACTTTCTTTGATAGCTTTTAAGTCTTCCTCATCTGAACTGTAAGATTCTGGAGTGACTGGCAAAGGCTTTGTTTTAAGTTGATCCTTTATCTGTTCACCATATGTTTCAGAAAGCTCTTTGCTTTTTGCAGATTTTTCATCAGAAAGAGTACTTGCCTGAGCTTCTAAAATTGAGAGTACAGTACTTTCCAATTTAGCTAGATCTGAGGGGCTTGGTGGACTCTCTTGTGAAATAGGTTCTTTTTTATGAGATTCTTTGAGTAAGTCCTTTTCATCAGTGGGGATATGACTTGGAATTTCACCAAGTGAACTTGATATCCCATCAGAAGAATACCCGGTGTCACTCAGACCTTGTGGACTTTTCTGTTGCTGAGAGCTTGATGTGTCTGATTTGTCATCCTCCTTTTCCTAAAAAAATAAATACATAACGCGTGTGTATATACTTATATATATAAATTCTTAAGGTCTTCTGGCAATTAAAAACATGTAATTTTTTTTTTCTAAATGATGAGTTCATGTCTCAGATGAAGACTGAACACTAATTTTGCCATTCAAAGCTATTAGAATAATACAAAAAGTTCTTCAAATTTTGATGTTTTGCATTGAATCTAACTAAGCTTTACATGACTGTCCACACTGGCAACTGATTTTACTAGCTTCAAGATGTTCTTTTATTTTTCAATATAAAATTCAATTGTTTTCAGAACACTTTCTAATGATAATCTGCCATTTGTTCACACATGCATGGGACAAGTTGCCTGGGGGTGTATTTAAATGAAGATTTTATTTACTAGGTTTCAAAGCAGTCTACATGATTCTATATGCAAAGTAATATAGCTTGACAAATGTCTGCAGAATTTCTGGAGTCTGCTCCTTTCTTTGCCCATTCAATCTTTTATAGCTGTCTAGAAATATGCCAGTCCTCTCAGATTTTGGACTTACGGTTTAATTTTGTGTATTGCAGTATTACATACTGTAATATGCCACAGAATACATTGAGTACTGAAGCATGATTTAATGCAATTTGGAATGTTCCCACGTATTGGAATGACTCCTACAGCTCGGCACCGTACAGATATTTTCTGAGTACCACATAAAAAAGAAGTTTCTCAGTTATTTGGTAATGCAGAGTAAGCTACTGGTAGGGAAGTGTAATTGCAGGGAGGAAAGCACGATGGTCAGCCTTTGACTAAAGCAAGCAAACAAGGCAGGCATTCCTGACTGAGCATCAGAACCAATGTTGTCCTTCTCATCCCTAATTAAACTCCCTCAGTCATCCTAGCTTCCAGATCCTTCTACACCATTCCGACTGACAAGGTTCTCTATCTCCTTCTATAAATAACAAAAATACCAAAAAAATCCAACAGCAAGTATTTCTGAACTAGTTTCCCTCCTGCTTCTCACAGCTGTGAAATGCTCTGTACTTAGTGAAAGTACCTCATCATTCAGCTAAAAAACAGTTCACTGTCCAAAACACAGCTCATCTCAGTTCTACTCTGAGCTGACAATTTTAGGAAGTGTCCCCACCTCCACCGGCAATTTGACAACAAGCATCCCAAAGTCTCATGATTTTAATAATATGATGTGATCTTTATTTTTATTAGGGCTCTCAATAATAGAAGTAGGTAGTATTTACCAGCTTTGCTAATCTAACTCAGTGGCTTCTGAAGTACAGCAAACCATTTATTTAAAGCTTTAATTTATCTACTTAATTGGCAACATGATTATTTGAAGAATAGTTTAAAATATGATGGAATAAATATTATATGAAAATTATAATGAATGTTAATTATAATTTAAAATTACATTTACACTCATGTTAGTTGCTATCAACTACAAGTATTTTCAAAGTTTATTCACACTACAGTTATATTTAATGTCAAAATATCAAAACCCAAATTTTTTTATAGTCAATTACATTATTTTTTAAACCATCCAGGTTTAGATTTAATTTACATTTAAGGTACCTTTTCTTGCTTTTAGACATATCACTTTGAACATAATCCTACATTGAACCATTAATATTTATATTAACATTACAGTATATTTATTATTATTATTACAGTAGTATACTAATTAATATTTTATTAATTAATCATCATTCACAGGAGTATTTTATTATATGCTTTGCAAAATCAGATACTACATTGAATATAAACTACATTTGTTCTTACCAACATTATAACCAATATTGCAAATCCAAATATCTGATATCACAACAAAATCGATTGGAAATGAAAATCCAGTATGAAAACAAACATTTCTATGGACTTCTTGAATGATAAGGCTGTGATTAACATATAAACATGGAGAAACCTATGGTACTCAAAATAACTTTGGGAAGTCATCAGCACTTGAACCCTACAGCTCTCACTATTCTGAGAAACATACTCTTGGATATTCTCTAGCCATTAAGGACAGAATTATGTATGGTCCTTATGAAAAGTCAGCAGTGAAGCACAGTTAAACATGTCAGGTTTTGTATGCTATATTTACATTTTCGTTCCCTTTATTAAAGCAGAAAATGTTTAAGGGGAATTTATTTTTGTACGTTTAAAAAAATACTTTAATCATTAAGACCAAAGTATTTTTCCCTCTATAAATAGTATGCCCCTCACTGAAATGTCACCTATGACATTTGATGGTTATTTTTTCATTTATGACTAATATGTTCGTACTTAGGAAGACATATGCAACAAAACACATTATGATCAATTTAGATGAGCTACTAAAAATGCAAACATTGCTCAAGCTCAGAAGGTTTCCCAGGAGTTGATGGACAGAATGCATCCATTTAGTGAAGTGAACTCTCAGATCTTGGTTCTCCACAGAGAGATGAAGTGATACAGTCAGTTGGAAAGCAAAGACAGAAGGCATCAACTGAAGAGTTAAGCACAGAAAAAGGCAGAGAACAACTTGTCATGGAAGAGCTTCAGCCATTCTCCTTGGAGCTGAGTCCAATGTCTAGTGCATACTGTGACCAAACCAGAGGAGATGGCAATGAATATTGCTGCTGCCCACCCTGGTGTGGAGCCTCACTGTATGCCATAACATGACTGCTATGAATCACAGAAAACTGAATCTGCAAAACTCTCTTATTTGTACAGTAAGGAGAAGAAAAAAAATTACAATAAGGAACAGACTACTTTTATCACTAGAAATAAAAGGAATTATAAAAATCCAAATTTCCTTTTATGGTTACCAAAATATTAATATATTTTCTATTATTTTTGTATGTATTGTTGCCTGCACCGTGATACATGTGAAAATTACATATGCACCATGTTTTGAGATCAATATGCATTTAACTTAAAATAAACAATATTTGGCCTTTGGGCTTTTTTTCCCTCTTTCCTGTAGTCTGAGATTTAGGATATTGTCATGTGGTAGTTTTGCCTAACCCAGTTTTTGCCAGTGAACAGGGTGGGGTACAAAGATGGCTCCTGCATGTCCTGAGTAAAGATTCTGGAAATTTTCCACCATGTCCACCAGAGCCAGTCTCTGATGGCTGTAAAATGATGGACATGCTGCTGGTAAAACCTGGGCCAATTAGAGATGTTAGTTACGCCTCTGTGAAAACATTTAAGAAGAAATCAAAACAATGTGAGCACGCACTTCTTTTTAGCCAGGGAAGGAGGAGGAGGAGGTAAAAATATGTGAGGGAGAACAACATGGAGGCACCAAGGTCAGTGGAAAGGCGGGAGAGGAGGTGCTCTAGGCGCCAGAGCTGAAAACCCTCTGCCAGCCATGGTGAAGACCATGGGGGTCACAGGTGGTCCCCCTGCAGCCCATGGGGTCCAGGGGATGCAGAGAACCCCCCACAGCCGTGGGGAGGTGCCCACGCCAGAGGAGCAGATGATGCCTGCAGGAAGCTGTGATCCAGTGGGAGTCCCAGAGACTGAGAGTTGCAAAGGCCTTGCAGGAGAGAGAAAGGCCTTGCTCCCGGGATGGAAACAGCCTGGCCTCGGCTTGGAATTCTGCAGCCTGGAGAGAATCTCGGACAGCAGCAATCGGGCGGGGCTGCTCGTGAGATTGGACCCACGCCAAAGAAGTTCGCACAGGACTGTCTCTCGTGGGAGGGACCCCCATGGCTAAGTAGAGGATTCTTCCCCCTGATGGACTGACCCTGACCAAAGGAAACCCCCACACCCTGCCCCCACCCCGGAGCTGTTGGTTAGAAGGAAGGAGGGAGGGGGTGAGCTGAGAAATGGCCTTAATAGGGAGAGGGGTGAGTAGAGAAACAGTGATTGTAGCAGACGAATTGTGGCCTTGGACTGATTAAGAAACCCCACATGCCTTGCCCTAGCCCAGATCTGTTGGTTGAATAGAGAGAGAGGGCAAATAGAGAAACAGTGTCTGCAGTAGAAGAATTGCGATGGACTGACCCAAGAAAAACCCCACACCCTGCCCCTGCCTGGGAGTTGTTAGTTAGTTAGAAAGGAGGGAGGGGGTGAGCTGAGAAGTGGTGCCTTAAGAGGGAAAAGAGGGGTGAGTGAAGAAATGGTGTCTTAAGAGCTTATTTTTATCTCCAATTTATCCTCTGACTCTGTTAGATTAATAAATCACTTTTCTTTGCAACTTTAAGTCTCCCGCCTGCTCTTGCCCTGAATCTCGTGCGGCCCTTATCAGTGATCTTATCTCAACTCATGAGTCCAGTGTTTTGTGTTAGTTTTTCCTCTCCTCTGCATAGCTGCAGCAGGAGAGAGCATAGAAAGCAAATGTCGTAGGTGCCTGGCATTTAGCCAGGGTCAAACCCAGGACATGTCACTAGCTACATCTATTCTTACAGGACTGCTAATTTATCTTTTGTGAGGTTGGCCATCACATCCACTAAGACATCATAATTGTTAAACTTGCAAATATCATAAATGTAAGATTTTTAGATGAAGAGCAAAATATTGCAGAAACAATATTGCTAAGGATCATATCTTTCACAACTCTTTGAGGATGAAAAAAACGCATTTAAGTCATAAAAATACACTTTTTTTTTTAAAATTAGGAAGTACTTTGGTACACATTGAATTACTAGCTTGTTCTGAGTATTTCAATGTCATTTCCTCTGAGTTTGTCTGCTGCGTGTTTTTAATACTGGACAAATTTAGCTCTAATACAGACATTGATGGGAGGATCTTCTTGAGACATGAGGAAGAAGGAGACTTATAAAAGCTTCAATCTGGATAAGACTTTAAAAACATCAAATGCAACCTCTGTAACTAATATTAAAATGATCTAATGTCAACTCTATTTGTTCTATTCCAGTGGCGTTTCTGTGATGCCAGTGTCAATCCACTATATAACTATTTTGTATTAGAGGTTTTTGCTTTATAAATATTATTTATTCTTACTCTTCCTCACTCTTACTATTCTTATTTGAAAATATAAATCTTAGTGTTCAAAAAACATCTAGGTGTGGCACTTGTGGAGATGTTTCAGTGGTGAAGGTGGCAGTGCTGAGTTAATGGTTGGGCTTCATGATCTTAAAGGTCTTTTTCAACCTTTATGATTCTATGATTCTCTGAAAAAGTTCCCTTGGTTACCATATCAAACCAGAACTTTATTAAAAGAAAAATATGGCTAAAATAAAAAAAAAAAAGTTGTTTTTCTTTTTTTTAAAGAAGTATTTATAGCTAGCAAGATTACATTCTGCTGCAGAGGAGAGAAATTTTATTTTGCAAAGGAACTCAATTTTTAAAAGGTCGTTTTGTTTATAGAAGTAAAGATATCTACATTATAAAAATAGTTTCACAAAGTGGAAAAGAAACATGGTTGACTAAACTATGCAATCTGCATTTAAATTTTGTATTTTTAAAATGAAGCATTTTATTTGTATCCAGAAAAATTGCTCACAGGAAAGTCTTATTCTCCTTTTTAAATCTTCCTGAGGTGTGTTTTGTCATTAATGGCATGTGCTCTCTGGGCTGTGGTTTGCTATTAATGGCATGCATTGGAATAACAATGCCAATCAACAAAATATTAGTATTTACCCAGTTGGTCAACTGAAGCACATGATCATTCCTTAGGAAACATAAGAAGGTAGTACTAAGAGCTCATATATAGTATATTTGATATGTTGCAAATGTATATCCAATTGACACCATGGTAATGTACTCATGTAGATATGCTGAACTACTTCTGTGTTAACTTGTGAGTTCCAAGATGCCAATTAGACACTGACAAACACCATGTGTTAAACCTCCAAGCTTCCTAGGCATCCTTGTTAGAACAGCTAACTGCTATTACACGTGTCAATAGTCAATATTACAAGACAGCTTCTCAGGAAAAAACCTGTAAAACACGAGCAGTCATTTTATTCTTTAAAAAATTTTTGAAGAAATTTTATTTTAAAATGTTACTGAAAAAATGATTTGAAGAAAAATATGGCTATATGATCCCTTTAATCACACTTTGAGACTCAAATATTTTTAAATGTTTCAATATAAAAGTCACTTTTTTTTTCAAAGGATGCCAGATATTCTAAATACAATTGATATGTGATTTCTCCTGAACCTGAAGGGAGCCTACAGAATGGACCGAGTGAGAATACGCAAAAGAGCATGGATCTGCCAAGGCAAAATAGCTTCACACTGAAAGAGGGCAAGTTTAGATTACATATTAAGAGGAAATTCTTTATTTTGCAGGTGGTGAATCACTGGCACAGGTTGCCCAGAGACGCTGTGGTGCCCCATCCCTGGAGGTGTTCAAGGCCAGGTTGGATGGGACTCTGAGCTACCTGCTCTAGGGAAAGGTGTCCGTGTCCATGGCAGGGAGGCTGGAACGAGGTCATCTTTAAGGTCCTTTCCAATACAAACCATTCTATGATTCTGTGATTTTCTAGGGATTATTCTACTGTTTGTACTGAATCAGAACTTTAGCCTCTTCATGTCTTCAGGGACTTATCAGGGTGTTGCGGTCTTTTTGTCTTTTTTTTTTTTTTTT
>VZRL01001029.1:3425569-3566211 GCA_013397895.1 Origma solitaria
TTTTTTTTTTTTCATAAATTTTTTTTGTGAGAAATGAGGATAGCAATAATTTCTTATCTTATCGGAAAACTAGAAGAGTTCATGACTATCCACGGAATTGGATATAAAATGACAGCAGTTTGTCAAGTGCAGAAAAGGTTTTTCCTCGCATCCCTAATTAAAAATACACCTAGCTGAAATCCTCCATGATTATACCCTGACATGCATGTAAATTATATCCTTCAATATTGCCTTTTACCTAGTGAAATGGAATCAATGTGTGATATCTAAAGCGGTATCTCCTCTTCCACTTTTATCTCATGCTCTCTTGGGAAGAGTTGTACCTAGCAATGTTTGATGAGCAGCACAGACAACACCGAAGTACTTCAATAAAGAAAGATTAAAAGTAAGTCAGTTAATTTTACTAAGTACAGGCTAGGTGAGACACCTTTTTATTTTAAATTCTGAACAATTTGAAATAGGATTTTCCCAGATCTCCTTTTTGTTTGGTCCAAAATGCAGGATTTCTGGCTATGTTACTCTAAGCATAATTGAGGGATTCCCTCAGTACAATCATACACCACTACTCTTGATGCAATCAAGACTGGAAACAACATGTGATGGGAGATTTATTTGAGACAGAAGACTTGGTTTATAAAAATAGTATTCTCCACAGCATAATTTCTGAATTAGAATATTTTTCTGTCCAAATATCTTGGTAACCACCAGGAAATAAAACAAACAAACAAACAAACAAACAAAAAACCCAAAACCTTGACCTTTTTGACTGGGATTATTTGAAAACATAATTCTGACACAGGTCAAACACTTTCCTTAAGCCTACTCCTACTTTCCTAACATACTACTTTCATAACATAATAATCAGCACCTAATTTGCAGTTTCGATACAAAACCCATTAATTTTTCATTTCTCAACAAATTGTGAACGTTATTCACTTCAGCTATTAAAGTGACTTGTTGGTGAGTTCATGTCCAGCAAATGCATTTATTTGATAAATGCAGACCTGTAGTACATGCTATCGTAAACTCACCTATTCCTCTGACTTGAGAGCCCACAAGAACCCTATCTGAAAGTACTTGTCTATATGATATAAGCCAATTAAATAGTAAATATATGTAAAGATTGCATGCTTTAATGTACCATGTTCAAGCATCACAACGTATTCCTGAAATTTTTATTATATTTTGGTGTTGCAAAATATTGTACACCTTATTCTCTGAGATTACTCCCTTGTGGGATTGAGAGCTATGAAAACACTCCAATTTCAACAATTAATCTTCAAAGTCTGGAAACTCTAGAGATCAAGGTAAATCAGTCTGAAATATTGGAAAAATTATTAAACAGGAGCTTTGCCTTAGTTTCAAATGCTTAACTACTGGAGACTTAAAATCATTCAAGAAGTCTTGAAACATGCATGTGGAGCATAGGACTAACTGTTGAAATTTTCAATCAATGGGAGTCATTGATTTTATAATTTAGAATCATTTTGTAAAGAGAATAACAGTAAAGCAGGAAGTAGAGGGTCTGTAAGGATCAGATTCTAAATTGGAGAAAGGGAGAAAGGGATGTAAGAGGGAGAAAAAAACTTACTATTTTTTCTCGCACTGCTTCCACGTGGTCAGTTCCTGGCAAAGGTGCTGTTTGAACAGGAATTTCTTCTTCCTGAGCTTTTTCAGCTTTTAAAACCTCTTGTGAAACCCCAGTTGTCAAATCCTCTTTCTTAACCTCTTCTTGCTCCTTAGCTTGCACTCCCTTATAAGGTGCTTCAACTTCTTCTTTCTGTTCAGCAACATGGTCTTTAATCTCAGCTGTAATTTCTTCTTTTTTGTCTTCTGGAAGTGGTGTACTCTTTTCTGGGAACACAATTTGTTTATCTTCTTCCAATGTGCTTAGGGGTTTCTTTTGTTCTGCACTTGTTGTTGCAGGAATTTTATCTGCTGAAGGTGTCTTTGACAGTTTCCCTCGCCAAAGTTTTGTTTCCTCTTTTTGACCTTCCTCTTGGATTTTATCCACAGATGAAGCTTTCTTAATTTTCTCATGTTGAAGTTTTATATCTTCTTTCTGAATCCCATGTTGGATTTTATCAACTGAAGCAGCCTTTGGCAATTTTGCCTCCTGAAGCTGTGCATCTTCCTTCTGAGCTGCAGGTTGGATTTTGTCAGCTGACAGCGCCTTTGCCATTTTAATCTGTTGGAGTTTTGGGTCTTCTTTCTGAATTCCCTGTAAAATTTTGTCAGCTGAGGGCATCTTTGCCAATTTTGCCTCTTGAAGTTTTACGTCTTCCTTCTGAACTCCATGCAAAATTTTATCAGCTGAGGATGTTTTTGCCAGCTTTGCTTCTTGAAGTTTTTCATCCTCCTGAACTTCATGCAAAACTCTGTCATAGGAAGCTGTCTTTGTGAGTTTTGTTTGCTGAATCCTTGGGTCTTCCTTCTGAGAAGCACGCTGGATTTTATCAGCTGAGGGTGTCTTGACAAGTTTTCCCTGCTTAGGTTTTGCATCTTCCTTTTGAATTCCTTGCTGGATTTTATCAGCTGACAATGTTTTTTCCAACCTCCCCTGCTGAAGTTTTGGAGCTTCCTTCTGAACGCCTGGTTCTTCTTTCGGCTTTGCTGCTGCTGGAGTAGGCGGTGTGGAAGTCTTCTGAGGGGAATGTGAGACAGCAGGAATAGGCTGTTTTTGAGGAGAAGCAGGTGCTTTGGATGTTGGTTGTGGAGGGCCTGCTTTCGGAAGTGGCACCTTGCCCATATCTCCAAGCTGTCCTGACATTGCCCTTTGGGTCTGGCAGTTTAAGCACAGCCATTCCTGCACCTGTGACACAACAAACATAGGAAGTTATTTATTTGAAAAAGTAACAATAAAATCATACAGTGTTTTCAGCAGATACAGTTGAATTCTTTCAGTCTGAATGCTATTGCAAACTGGTAATTTGTTTCCTTTCTTTCCTGCTCTTGCAGGAAGATCCATAACATGATCTTGGAGCATGTCTGGCTCCAGAGAGCCAAGATGAACAAATATAAAAACACTGTGAAAACTAACAGCAACGACATTTTCCTAAAGTATTGATGACCCATATGTACAAAGTTTGCTTATATATTTCTAACATATTTCTTTCTAAAGCCTCTATAATCTATCAATAGGTCCATCTAATTTTGTAAATCTGAGTAAAAAGGAACCAATTGGCCCTCATGGCTCTCTGTGATTCTCTTCAGAAATTACCATCCCCTCTTGAACTTGTGCATTTATTTATCAGTGTATAAATTCAATATGTCTGTAACTCAACAGGAAGATCACCTCTCTGCTTGCTTTACTGCTAAATCCCTGCTGCACATTGTCTCCTTTTACTCTTTTTCCCAGAAAATCAGAAAAACGACAAGTGCTTCTATCTGTGCAAAAGATCTCGTTGCCAGTTGCCTAGCTACTACATGAGAGAAGTAATCACACCCTTTCCAGTGGGATTTGGTTTATAGTTCCTTTAAAAGAGCAAGGAAAAAAAAAAAATTAAACACAGAAAGGCACCGAAAGGAAAGAAAAAACCCAGACTCTCCTTGATACTAGAATAGCTAATGAAGGTTTACTTCAGTAGAGCAAAATGAGTTTCACTGGTGGAGAAGAGGTGTCTGCTGTACATTAAAATCTGCATTTAAAAATAGCTGATCAACTATTTTTACAAGTGATATATAAATTACAAGAAGCACAGATGATTTGACAAAAATCTTAAGAAAAGCATATATGGCCTAGTTTCATGGAAATGCAATTAAGGAGAGGCTACTAATGTATAAAATTGTCTGGCAAATTTTGTTTCAGGCATAAGCAAAGCATGCCTTATCATTCAGGTCATCAAACAATTACCTTGTATTCTTATATTTTTATAGAAATGACCAAACTAGTGAGTCCTAGTAACTGACACAAAAAAATATTTATTAATAGTACCTGATAATATTGTCCCAATAAATGCAGTTTATCAGCTGTCTCCCCTAAAAGTTACTATATCCTTTGCAAATTCAAACTGAATGTGGCACTGTATCAGACTATTAAATATAATTTAGGTGTAGTTTTTCTGTTGAAAAAAGAATTAAAACATAATCCTACAGGATCTACTATCTTCCCCCACAGCAATTAGAGTGTTCCAACTACACATAATTTGTTTGGGAAGCACTAATTAAGAAATGTAAATAAAAACTTTTATTTTATTATATGTGCAAAATATAACTCTGTTTTCTTGCAAATATTTTTCTTAGATGGGGTTATCTGGAATTCTTACAATAGTTTCCTTTCTTTTCCTAGAAAACAGTATTGGAAGCTATAAATATGTTGTGCATTTTCATGAACTTAAAATAGAAGCAATGCTCCAGGAAACAAATTTGCCCCACAGAAAATCGGGATATTATTATTAGGAGTCTGCAGTGGACTAAATATACTAGATAACATATAGCATAAATAGACTACTAAAAAAGAGCTAATTTCATAGTAGTTTTGATTTTTTTCTTATAAAGTTTGTGAAGCCCAATATACAAAGTTGATGAAATAACTATCATAGATTTTTAAAAAAATTGTTGGAGGCCCCAAAATATTTTAAACCTACAAAAAAGGGGGCAAGTTTTGCCTTTTCCGTTCAACCTGAAAAATGCTCATTCCACAATGTAAGCAGAAATAATGCCATTATTATTTGTGCTAGTTTAGCTTCTGTCAGCAAAGAGCATGAGAATAAGACAGTACTTAAATGTATTAAGCTTCTCAGAAGCTAGCCTTAGCCACCTTTAATTACATAAAAACATAACGAAGTCGCTTCTGCCATGAAATAGTCCACAGTTCAAAAGATTACTGTTATATAAATATTCTTTATGAACTTGTTAATTTATATTTTAAATTCACATGTTCTTTTTGCAGTACCATTTGTTTGGCCTATTTTATTTTTCTTTCCTTATATCCATATCCAGTTTCTAGGGTCTCTATGTTTGTTTATTTGGCTGTTCATCTACACTTGGCTCTTCTCCTAGCTCTGCTGATTATGTAGATCCCATTTAGAACCTCTCAGCTGCAGCCCCCTCACTGCTCATACACTTGCTCCTTCTCAGATTCATGGTCACTTCCCTTTCCCCCATTTAAATCTTTCACAAACTCAGTTCTTTGAACCGCCTATAAGAACAGCAATGTTAGTAACAATATTAAGTGTTTAAACCCCAAAACAGTTACCCAGTCACTGTCTTCATTGCTCACTGTCCCTATTTAGTGCCTGTTCCCTGGAGCAAATTTCTGCAACTCAAGGACTATGCTTTGTGCTGAGCACATGGTAGAACAAGTCTCTTAAAAAGAAAAATCATGACAATTAACAAGAGGAAAGGGATGTGATGCTGAACAGATTGGCAAACTACACTAAATTTTGTCAAAAGATGGAACTCCCAGTCTTGCCTCCCTGTGATGAATGTGACTGTAGAGAAATGACCTGGAATTGTCCTGATATCCAGTGATTTAATCAACCTTGCTATTGTCCTCTTGGACTTTTTTTATATCTGCATCTATTTACCACTTTATTTTTCAATGCTGCAGTATAGGCATTGCAAATGCTACTCCCAAAGCTTTGTGTTTCATACAACGGGGTTTTTTATTATCATGTGGTCATTCAATCACAAAAGAGCCTACAAAAACCTTCTAATAGCACCAGGCCTCTAGCTCCTGGATTCTCTGTCAGAATGGTTCTCTGTAAAATCAAATTTTGTACCATGAAGTCATATGCCTCAGTTTTAGACTTGTCTTTTCCTCAGTTAACCTCATGCCCTGAATGCAAGTTTTTCCCTAAGGCTATCTCTTCAGTTAGCCTGTCAACCCGAATTTATTAGGATTTGGGAAATGGACATCATCTTCTTTTAGCAGTCTTCACTAGATAAATCTTCTTAGTTCTTTACAGAATTCTTCACACCCTTTGGTTCCTGAATTGGAAGCAGACACTATGATTGGCACTACAAGTGATACCAGTGCATTGATACTCTGAATCCATGGCTCTCTCCCTATGTTTTCAGCAACCCTTACAACTCCATATTGCTGGACAGAACGAAGTAACTCTGCCACAATGTTCTCCTCACTCAGTTTTGTAATAAACAAATGTCGTTATGAAAAGGGCATGTACCTATCATTCATTGCGAATGGCTGTTTTTCAGTCATCAAGCAAGAGCTCTGCCCTGCTTGTTACAGAATGGCCCTTTCTGCAAACAAAAGGAGTGAAGGAGCTCTTGAAAGGCTCAGCTCAGAGGTTCAGGTGTCTGATTCAAGGCCTAGGCTGGTACAGCACAGCTCAGAGTCCTCAACTCAGTTTTACTGAGAAAAAGGCTGTTAGGATATAAGAAGGTGTTTTAGAGAAAGCCAGGTGATGTAAGAAAATTTAAAAATAAATTATTAAAAAAAAAAAAAGTAAAACTACATAGTGTCAGAGGGAAAAGAATTCAGGAAAAAAGTATACTGACATGAAAAGGTACAAGGCCAAAAGGAAAATAGAGAGAAGTGGAAGGTAACAACCCAGCAAGAGAGAAGGTTGGCTGGTTATGTTCGAGGCAGGTGGAGAAGCTGATGCTTCTTGACCTGGTTGGTGACTGTCTGCTCAGCAAATATGATCCAAGGCTCTCACTGAGGTGGTATGTTAATGTTAAAAACTCTTCATTGGTATCTGTGTGCTTTGTGCATTCATCCACAAATCACTCTGTACTCAAGTCTGTACATCTTCCTTGCTGTGTCCCTCTGCCTGTGGCAGACATTGCCTGCACAAAATGCAGAGAGGGAAGGCTAGATTCCAATCTAGAATGGGAATGCTGGCCTCAGCAGTTCTTTGGGATGTGTGATCTACAAATTCAAACCCCTCACAAACTGAGGACTCAGTTCTCATACCTCTAGGAGAAATATACAAATTGCTAGTCCTACAAATAAAAAGGTTACCACCTATGTCACATAAAGTGATAAACATAAATGTTTAGAGCATGACAACCAAATCAGACTGTAGATCTGGCAGAAGAAAAAACTACAAAAATAAAACACGAAAATCCCACATTTTCTCTATCCAAAGAGTGTTAGGCAGGCAGGAAATAACTGTCTAAAAGCAGTCAGTTTGGTAGAGACAGGGTCAGCAGTAAAGCCTCTATGGCATCCAGAATTAGAAAAAATGCAGAAAGGTTTTCACAGATACAGCATCTGTGGAGGTCACCGGCAGTTTCCCAGGCTCATTCTCCTGACTTTACACATAAATTTTGTCTAAAATGTCACTTAGGAACTTAAACTTATTTTTGGATTTCACTCCAAGTGGCGAAATGATGTGGAAACAAATACTTAGTCAGATGGCTGATTTTTTGAGAAAAGGTTAGAAAAATGTGGCTAATTTAACCTCGGGAAACGAATCCCACAAATCTGACTTATATAGGAGAAAAGGTATATTGGCAGCAAACCAAATGAATATTAATTGTCCATGGAGAAATTTAGCTTTGAAAGTAGAAGACCTTCCTGGCCATTAGTAATTTGAAGTTTGGAGTATGATACAACAGGAGTGTGGTACAGAGAAAAGCAGTTAATTTCAATATATGATGTGATTGCCAACAAAATCACTCCATTCAGGAAATCCTACCAGTTTTAAAAACTGAATTTCTGTAATAGTAGTCATGAGCAGAATGCATTATATTAATAGCATTAAATAGATTCTCAGAATTTAGTTGACTTTAAACATCAAGGTATCTTTTAGCTACAAAAGAGAGCTCATAGAAATCCCCAAAACCTGGTTCAGACGAATTTAAAGCATCAAATTAGGAAAAAAAAAAAAGCCTAATAAAAATGCCTGCAGAATAAAGTTTGTCAACAGAAGGAGGAAGGGATTACCTTTCTAGTCTAAGAATTCTTTATTTGCTAAAGTTGCAATCAAGATGAGATTGTTATCTCAACAATGCAAAACAAAATACCATCTTTTATCTTTTTCTCAAATAGTTTCATTATGTGATTGAGGAAGACCAATTTATGTCAGCCTCTCATTATTGTTACTAATTGTTAAGTTTACTTTTAAGCCATCACAACTATGAAATAAGTTATTTTCAATGAGCTCTTTTTCTTCCACACCAAGTGAGAAAGGAAGAGAGTTGCAAATACTGCAGCATACTACCAGAACAGGACAAAGGAATCAGTGTTTCTCCCATGTGTCAGGAATTATCTGCTCCTCAACTTTAGTAGGGTTGGGGTTGCTGAATATTTCACTCAATTATGTAAAGATGAAATACAGAATATGACAACACAAAGATGACCTACTTCTTCAAGTGATGACTATTCTGAAATGGGTATACCCTTACGTATTTCAGGATACATCTTAGCACCTTCAGAAAAAGCTCAAATTTTGTGTCTTTTCAGCAACTGTTCTGTTGTATGGGAATATTTATTTTAGCTATTAAATTTAATAGATGATGGGATTTTTATGTGCATAATGTCTGTCTATACTTTAATTTCCCTTAGTTATTTTGCTGAAGTCCCTTAGAGGCTTAGAATTATGCTGTCAATGCCCAAAAATGTATCCCTAGTGTATATATACACCATCATAGATGCAAAAAACCAAAGCTGTGGAAAAATAACAGTTTTTTTATTGAGGAGGGGGGAGCATCATTGTATTTGTTTTTACTCTGCATCTAACTGCACTGTAACATGTTTATTGCTTTTTTTCATGCATCATTATAACAAGATGACTAAAAGTCCTCCTTTGTATTGGGAGGGTTAGCTGCAGGGGTTCTGTTGCCCAAAACAAAGGCATGACCCTTCCTCCTCCATCTTACACAGAGAAATTCCCATTGAGCTCTTTACTACCCCTGGTGACAACTTCTTCTGTTACCATGGCAAAAAACAACCCCAGTGAAGGAAAAAATAATCCCAGTGAAGGAAAAAACAATAAAGTGGATATGGGCATAATTTAAAGGCAAACCTTTGGTTTATTAAACCTCCTTTTTTAATATTGATTTTTATAATCAAATACACATGAAAATCAGCTTTCTGTCCTTACACATCAATGACCATATAATCTTCTTATTAAGCAGTCTTCTGATCTACAAAGTCCATCTCAGAATGGCTTCAGTATTATTTTGGTATCTCATTTCACTCACAAAAGCCACTGCAGATGGAGAATTTACTTGCAGGATAAGAAGATAATAGTTACATTCATAAACATATTTCAGTGTATATCTGATAATCAGAGTCAGATAAAAATTTTTGCAATGACTTTCTCTTTCATAGGTTCTTCTAAGGAGATTCCCAATTAGATGACTAAAACAATTTCAGTTTGCTTGCATACGTGATAAATGACCACGCGGTTGTGCATTAATTAATAGCATCCTATGGCCTCTATTTACGCTATTCTTAACTTGCTTTGATAGAATTTTAGTTCTTAAAGATCTCTGTAGTGCATATAGACCAAAGAAATCCAAGATTGTATTAGTGACTGAAATCATAATTTTATGGTAAAAATATAGTTTTATTAAATAATTATTTTAGAAACCAGTTTAGTCTGAGCTTTAAAAATGTTAGGCTATTGTAATCCTTCTTGGCTACATGTAGATGTTGAGAAGCCTCACTATTCTACTTTGTACCCTTTATTACAACAGACTCAAAGAATAATTCTTTTCTTTGCCTTCTAGCAGCTGAATCACAATTCCCCACACAACTGGTCAGCAGAATACGTGAGTATTCCCATCCCATCATCGCTATTATTTGTTCTGAACTGACAAAATGTCTAGTGTCACAGATGGCACTAAAACAACAAACACCACCATCCCCTGAAGAGTTTGTGGTCTATTCAATTCTGTGTTCAATGCTGACCTTTTACAGACAGTCTAGAGAAAATTGTTTTTCTTCAAAAACTAGGGCTTAGCTATGGAACTACATTCTGTAGCAAAAAGGAGAACTGTTCTTTTTATTACATCTCACAATGTATATTTAGTTATAAACTAGAAATTCAACCTTTCTATCAGAACCTTAATGGATCACGTATATGGATGGACAGATCACACCTTAACCATTCTGTCTAAAAGCTTTTTATTTTGGTCATCCCCAATAGAAATGCAGAGAAATTGAAATGCATCATTGCTCTGAAAAGTCGTTTTGCATTCTGTTTGCTCTTGCAAATCAGATAATCCTAAAACTAACATGTGCAATTCACCCCAACAACATGCTTTGCAAAACCAAAAATCTCTGCTAAGACAGATTGAAATGTGTCTGTCTTTTGTCCCTATTTTATCTATTAATGTATTGATAGTATTGATAGTTCATTTTATAAAGAGCGTTCAGCATGTTCCAAGTGAAATGGTATGGAGAAAGACATAAATACTTAAAGCATAAAAAGTGATTTTTTTTTCCCCCACTCCTAGCTCCTTTCAGTCTCACCTAACCTAAATTTTAAATACTTAACTGAAGAGCTAAAGTTATGACCTGGCTACTCAAATTCACTCAGCAGGCTTTGGGATGTTGTCTCCAGGTACGTGTTTGCAGTCTGACTATTGTACCTATTCCTGATTAGGGAGAGTGCCTGCAGAAAACTGTGCTCTGCACAAACCTCACTTCAAGGATGAATTTGAGATTTGCTCAGAGCCTACACTAAAGTCCAAAGATAAGCTTTTTTTTAAAAATAGTAGGCTGAAGAAAGGACTGAAATCTGTAATCTGATACTTAAATAAATGGTCTGATTTTTGGAAGCTTTAAATACCTGAAGACACTTCCACTGACTCCCACTTTTCAGTACATCTCTTCTATTTGAATCTTTTTGATCAAAACCACAGTGTACACACGTCTGTTCTATCACTTATGTTTATTTCATATGGCTTTATAATTTCAGTTTATTAGCAATGATTTATGTGTAATGTTTGCTTTCAGTGTCATCTGAATCCTTTAGGTGCCTGAAAATGAGGGGGACAGGTAAAGAAACAAGCAGACAAAAAAATGGGGGATAATTCATAGTCAAGGAAACACTATTCATGAGGAAGAGACCACAGATCCAGCAGAAAGTGAAGGAAAGTCTCTAACCTGGCTTTGGAAAATTATATAAATTATTGGCTACAGACAAAGTAAGAAGTTTGCATGCAACCATTTTCTGATACTCTGGCAGCTGCCATGGCAGCAAAGAGATAAAATAAGTAAACAAAGGAAACAGATAGGACATCTGTGCAGAATAACCATGACTTTGTGTGATATGGCACACACTGAGAAGCCCACAGACCTTCCAGCAGCTTCCTGAGCTCTTCCCCATGGATATTTCTCCTAAACACCTAAAACGAGGAGGTGAAAACCATAGTGACCTCCCTGCCATGGGAGGTGCAGAGATGGCAGAGGTGGCAGAGTACCACAGCACAGAGATATCACTTCCTGGTTTTGGGGCAGAGTAACACTTTATCATTAGGTGTGGCCATTTTCACTGATAAGAGACAAACTCCCAAGCTTTGAGGCAATGCAGTCCAAAGTCTAGGGCAAGGTAAGAGAAAGATGAGGTGCAGGTGCAAAAAGGAAAACCCAAGCTTTTTGGTCTCTCGGCTTCATCCTCCTTTGAGGTCTTTGCTGATCAGCCCGCAGGAAGAATGTGGTGACATGTTTTAAGTGATAGTAATCTTTTCTGTATATCCTGCTCATTGTTTTGACCTTGCCCTTTCCCACCTACAGTTCTGCCCTTGTGCCACCACACGGTAGAAAATACTGGAAAGATTGCCTTAAAAAGGAATACGGCATTTATTCAGTGAGAAAATCCTGACAAAAATTGTAACTCAAAAAAGGGGAGCATGCTGTGTTCTCCTATAGTTTGGCAAATATGTACAAGAATTAAAAATAAAACACTTTTCTTGGAAAACTTCAGACCAATATTCATCAAAAATTCTTATCAATATTTCATACAGAAACATGAGTGCAATCTGTTTAAAAGTATAACATACTGTGATGCTACAGTATGACTTAAAGCAGATGTTTTCTTGGTGTTTAATGGGCAAATAAATCCTATATACCCCAGCAATTACACATAATAAGCTTGAGTTTACTTTCAGGAGAAACCATAAAATTATACAAAGAAAATACCAAATAATCTAAACCCATGTAAGTCTGTCCAAAACAAAAGTACTGCTAATGCTCAATATAAATATTAAATATAAGAGGAAAAGACAGATATTAACTGCTAGGGGGGAAAATGAAATGTGAAATGCAAGGAGTTTGTTTTTCTGTGTCTTTACTGCCAATAAATCTGTCATAGCTCCTTGGAAGTAAGGGCAAGGCCCCAAAATATTGAGTTGAACTGTGTGTTCCATTTCCCAATGGACTTGCAATGCAAGTTATAGACACATTATGCTTGAAATTTATTTGTTTTACCCTTCTCAAATTAAGTTTTCACGTGTCTCAGAATACACACACTACCGCTTTAGTGATTGTAAAGTGGGAGAAAAACCCTACACTGACAGCAAAAAATGAGGTGCCTCCAAAATAATCTCCTTACATTCCTTAGTTGCACTTTCACTACTTTTTGCTGTCTTCAGAAGGAAAAAGAATCATCTCAAAGCAACTAGTCAGCTCATGTTTAATACTAATTACACAATTACTTATATAGTTTAGCTGATTCAGAATTTCCCTTTGATGAGAAGACAGAGGATCCTTCCATTCATCTTCAAAAATTTTTCATGAATAAGGCAAATCCATAATTTTGCACTCATTTTTGCATGAGTGATACACAGAGATCTAGACACATACCACGAATACAGCACACAGGAAGCCAAACAAACTGACTCACTATATTCATGGAGTTTAGGGGGGGCCATTATTCTCAACAGATTTGATTCTTTAATGCCAAAATCCTTCTAGTTTCAGCAAGAGTTTTCCATTCTTAACCTTTTAACATTTCTTAGAAAGATAACTAAATCTATGGGGCGGGGGGAACTTCCCTAACTTCAAAGATTATTGTTCCACTAGTTTCTTTATTCATTGAATTTTTTTATATGTTGACTCCTAGATGGCAAAAAAATACAAAAAAAAAAAAGCTAGTGAAAATATAAATTTTAATCATACGTGTCTTTCCAAAGAATCATATTAAAACTTTAAAAATATAATCTTTAAAGGAAGTGATGCAAGAAAAGATGCATGTGATACAAGGTCAGCACTTTCCCACAACATGTAGCTGAACTGTAAATGGATGTTATATTCACAGTCCCTTTTGGCAACGAGTATCATTGTCATGAAAATAGCTTGTGTTTTAAACTACATAAAACTCTACAACAATAATGCTAAAAATACAATAAATATGGCTCTGCTTACTTTGAAATCACACATTTTCTATTTCCATTTTTTATTATTATTATACATAATGTACTCATGCTTAATAGTTTTGTACCTTATATCAGATTTGACAAACCTTATTCTTGTTGTTAATATCTGTATTATTCTTACAATGTCAGCAGAAACTGCATGGAAGCTTAATTTTTATCTTGAAAGCATGGCCTGTCTTGAACCATGTTTCAAAAGGGTATTTGATGCTAAAGTGTCCTTAGTAAAACTTTTAGATAAACTGAAAATTTTTTAAGAGTTTTAGAAATATTTTAAGATACTTTTAATAGAAAGTGTTACTGGGTTCTAAAGTTAACTGCTCTTTTTACTCTCTCATTTCAGAAGCAAGCCATCTTCTTACTTTAGTTCTACATACAAAATATTATCATCTGTCACACAAACAAACAAAAATTTTAATTCTCCAAACCTTGAACTGAATTCTATATTTTTATCTATTAAAAAACTCAAAATGGCAAAAAATAACATAAATAGTAAATAAAGTAATAAGAGCAACATTCATTTGAAGTTTTATATTGTCAGATATGTTGATTTTATTCCAAATAGACTGATTTTATTTTCTCATTGAAACTCAATTTTCAAGTCTTAATTAATTTTGAAGCATTTGCTCAATCCTTGAAACATTCTTTTAAAGAACCTGTTTACATCATAGATGATATGATCCAATCCTCAGGCTTCCAGGATGAGTGATATTAATGTCAGCTTCTAATTAACTTAATTGTATCTTCCCTTATAAGTCAAGAACAAACATCTGGAGATAAAAATGACAAAGAAGTCAATAGCTCTCAATGATTTGATGAAAAGTGAAAAGTAAAAACAAAAAAACAAACAAAAAAAACCCTCCTGTAAACATACCCCAAAGCCCAAAACTTCCTCCTTCGTAACTTTTTCTTTTTTCTACTTCTTTTTCAAACTAATTTCTTTATTCCTTTCTTCTCTCTAGTCATATGGGGGATGGGAGAGGGGGAAGAGGGAAAAAAAAGAGATGGAAAAGTAGCTGAACAGCATTTCTTTTTCCTGGAAAAAATTGCTAATGAAAAATTGTGTTCATCTTTTTTCTCCAGGCTATGAAAGCCCATATTTGGTCAATGGAATTCTGATGATTAAAGTAAACTGAGGGTCTTACCCAGGTAGCACCTCCACTTTTCTGTGGTTTTTTCTCCACAATCTTGAACAAAAATGCAACAACCACTTTTATTGTTCTTTTATTCTTCTTCAAAGACAGACTCACAGTTTTCTGCTATTTATAACCTCTCCACTCACCTCAGGATACTCATATAAGGAGTATCTAAACCCAATGAAATAACATTTAACAAAAACCAAAAAAACAACCAACCAAGCAAACAACCCAACCAAACAAACAAACAAAAAAAAACCAACGAAAAAACCCCAACCGAACAACAACAACAACAACCAAAAAAACCCAGCAAAAGCACAACTCCAAGACAAAACAGTGAAAGGGACTTGTTGGTGACCTGCAAAGCTCCTTATTTTTCTAAAATTATCACAATTTTTAGAAAAAACATCCCCCAAAGAAATGAAAAAAACTAAACCAACCAAACAATCAAAAAACCACACCCAAAACAACCAAACAAAAATACCTACCACCACCGTGAAAAAAAAACACCCCGAAAACAAAAACCAAACCAAAGCAAAAAACCATAACAACCTTTCGGTAAAACCATTCAAAATAATTTTTTAGTTCTTGGTTTTGTGGGACCTGCACGATTTAGCTACTTTATTCTAACCTCAAGTTCGTAGTTTATAAAACCAGGATATAATTTGTTTTTTTCTTCTAAAGAAAGATATCTCTAGAATAGAAACTTAAAGTTTTGTGCAAGTATATAGCTTAAATTAGGAATTCTCATTTGCATTCTATTTTTTTAAATCATATATATCATGTAAGCCAATTAAAAAAAACCCAAACGTTTTAGTAAAATAGGCATCTGCTTCAGTAAAAACAAAAAAAAATCAATTATATTATAATTTTACAGAAATTTTAAATAACCTCAGGAAGGGAGAGCCTTTTCCAACACGTGTTATGGAGAACTGCAGATATAAATGCAAAAAGAGTGTATTAGAGAGATCATAACTCCAGATGTATGGCACAGAGAATTTAAATTACATCCTCAAACACAACAGAAATTATCATATCTCTATTATAGTCCATGTAATCAATTCCCAAGCCTTTGACACTAGAATAATATGCAGTGCTTGTAAAATGAACCATTTATGGAGCTCTCTTCAAAAAATATCTCTAGGCAATGAAGTGGAAAGTTCACGTCTGTCTTCAAGGGCAGAACTGGAAGCAGTTTCCAGTGTGCAGAAGTGAATTTTTTTGTACACCAAAGCAGTTAAAATTATGTTATCCAATCATCTGCATTTAACATAAACCCAGTACTTCAGAAATAACCTTCTTTTTCCTTAAAAAATGGCACTTGGATGTAATAATTTTAATTATTGAGCAAAAACAACTAAGCAGACTTCTTTTTAAAAAAAAGTTTGAGTTTCTACTGCTATGTTTTCACATATGATGCAGTATAAATTCTGAATTGTTTAGGCCAACTAAAAAAAAATTAGTTGCAAGAGAAAAGTGTTTCTATTATACTGGTACCTGTTTAAAAAAAAAAAAAAAAGTGCAAAAACTAATTCAGCTGATTATTTGTTCCATAGTGATGTCTGGGAAGTGAAACCATACCCAAAATGCCTACCTAGATTCATAAAATTTGCCACTCTTGAGTTTTTGTAAGAGATCTTATTGTTTGAACATTTACCTGTGTAATGAATCTGACAGATTCATTTTATCTTTGTTCATTCATTAAGATTTTGCTTCAGTCTCCCTGATTATGCTACATTGACACTTAGAAAAAACATTATCCTTTAATGCTTCATTAGCTACTTTTCTCTCATAGTTAAAAATGTACATTACAACTATGATGTATTATAGTAAATTTGTAGCTCACTCAGATAGTCCCAGCTCTTTTCAGTTCTCCCTTTCTAATAGAGTATTTGTCCAATAAATTCTTCATGGCACATTGCATCTTACAGAACTAATTTATAATAATACTGCTAGAATGTTCCTTAGAAATTACTTACGGGAATTGTATTGCTGTCAATAATCATTAATGAATTTAATTGACAATGGTGATCATGCAAGTACGAAATAAAGCAATATCTGCCACAAAATTGAGCATTTTATGACACAAGTTTATCTAGGTAATTGCAGAATAAAGGTTTGCCAAATAATTGCAGACAAAAGTTTATCTAGGTAATTGCTGAACACATGAAGACAGAGGAAAAGTAAGTCTGTTTTTGTCTGGTTTTACGTAAAAGCATTCCCTGAATTAAATCAACAAACCACATGAACTGATTTAAAAAGCAGACACACAAATAAAAGTAGGAAATGGTTTAAGAGTTTAACAAAAACCGAATAAACCAGCAAAACTACAAAAGTTGAGGAAAACAGACTGTACCGCAGTGAAAGGATGAGTGCTCACAGAAGCATCACTGAGAAGACCTGCGGAACCCAATGCTGGAGGAAGCACAACAAAACCCAGAGGACTCAGGTAGCTCCAAGTTTGAAAAGAACCTGCTTTACTCTCATTCTATCAATAATGATCCTTCTCAGACAAAAATGAACATTTGAAAAAGAGGAAATGAGTGCTGCTCTATTTATCATGATTTGGTAACTACTTTGTGTTATATAACAGCAGCAAGTATGGTAAAAACACATTTAAAGAAAAATGCTTATCTGTAGGACTGGCTAATCTGCCTTTAGAGCTTCCTCTCTAAAACCTGCTGAACTCTAGAAAGTTGTATGTTTGCTAGTTTGATTTGAAAATTGTGGGTGTACTGTACAAGGCTTCTGTCTGCCAAAGCAGGGGTTGAAAAATGATCACAGAATCACAGAAGTCCAAATATAATTTTTTAAGAGCTTCTTAATATGAATCTGTTTTAATCAATATGTCAGAAAATGAAACCATTTTGTCAATAGGACTATCTGGATCATGCATGCTTGATAGAGTATTTTGTGTAACCACTTAGGAAATAAACTGAGTTTTCACTGAATTTCTAGAATTTCTGGAGATAAGAAAATATGTCATACTCAGTCTTAATAAAAAGACTATAAGTAGATAAAAGACATAAATGAAGTTCTAGAAATTATTAAAAGCCATATTAAATATAATGCAGCATTTCAAACTCAAGCTACTTTTCTAAAATCCCACTCAATAATATGAATGCAGTTTATATTTGCTGCCCCAAACCACCCACAAACCTCCTCAAGCTGACCCAGATTGATTCTACTTGGTTTAAACTCTCTATGCTTAGCTGGAAAGTGTCACAATCTTACTTTTTTTTTTTTTTTTTAACAATGATAAAAGGCATAAAATATTTTTAAAATGTCTTGTGAAAAAACTGCACGACCACATTATAATTTTATAATCTGTGCATATTTTTAATGAGCCAGTTAGAAACAGCTAAGGGGGAAAAAAACAAAAAAACCCACTGTAGAATGACCAGACTAAGAGAAACTGGAAAATGCCATTTGAGGGCAACAGGGAGATTGCATTTTAGGAAGCTCAGAGAAGTGGTACATATTTTGTGCTACTTTCCATTCTCATTACAGCTTGATGATTTGCACAAAAAAAAAAAAAAGTTTGTGATATTTTCTGCTCTCATTACAACCTATGTGGCAAGAAGGTATTATGAATTTGCCATTTTCTATCCCTTTTACAACCATTTTTACAAGAATAAATTGTACCAGCATTCATGGCTGACAGTTTATCACTCTGAGCACTAGATCCACTAGATAGATAAGCAGTACCTGGTTTTAATCTCACATTTACCTGGTGAGATTTTCAAGTGTCTCCAGTAAAACTGAGACCTTTGTCAAGTTATGCAAATGTTATGTCAGATATAGGTAAACATGAGGCTAATCTACAGAGTTCAGATGCAAAAAAACCCCAGCAAATCTGGCGCCACAAAAGGTGAGGTGTAAATAAATATTTATCTCTCTTTTCTTTAGCCTTTCTGTCTGATTTAGGCTATCTTTATTATAAGATCGACTTATCTTATCTTTATTATAAGATTGACTCAGTTTCTACTGACCTATTTTATGTTTTTTAAAATATTATTCCTTTTTCAGACTCCACCATTCTTTTTTCTGCCCTGCACAGATGATGACATGCTGCATTTAGACGCTTTGCTCATTTCAGGATGTCAGAGTCCTGTTCAGACTTTAATTCACAATGTTCATAAGAAAAAAGAATCATTACAGCATTCCATGGAATGGTCAAAATGTAATTGAAGAAGTTATGATTTATTTTAGACAGTTTAGTGAACCAGACACAAGCTCAGCAATTGACCATTGGTTTAGTGTCTGTATTTCCTCTTGCTCCCTGCTCACATTAATTTTGAGGAAATCCAATTTTATATTTGTAGAAAAGTAAATATCCCAAAAGTTTGATGATAAATGTTATAAACTCCAGCTTTCTATGGTATTCCAGAAAAGAGGCAGAAAAGAATGTATAGATCATTTCTCATCTATGAATACGACTCTTACTAAGGCCTTTTTAAAATTCTGCATAGGGTCAATGTGCCCATTCTAAATATCAGGGTTAAAGAAATACATTGCCCCAACTCCAGTTAACTTTCTAAAAATGTTGTAATACAATCATTATTCCCCCCCCAAAGATCTCTTAATGATAAAAACTCTCCAGTCCTGATGTAGCAAAGAGCATTTGCCGACTTACACAATACACATCTAGAAGAGATGCATAGTGGTGACTGTTGTAACATTCAAAAACTCTTAATATATTTCAATGCACACCAAAAATTGCCATTGGAAAAAAAAATGCCAATAAATCCTGACAGGAATCTTGAGGTTATGTGTTTCCCATAAAACATCTCTGAATTGTCAAAGATTCATTGTGATTTAAGGTTGGTCTATGGAAGACGACTTAAAATTTAGATACAAAATGTTGCAAGGTAATCAATTTTTTCCTGTGCAGAGCCTGTGAAAAAAAGAAGGATTAACTATTCCTTGAATATAGCAGATTTTAACTGAAGTTAATCAGGTCTGCTCATCCCACAGTGGCTAAAGAGAATATTGTATGTGCCTTGTGTGGGGGTATATATGTTTGTTTACCTGAAAATTTTAAGCTTCTAGGTGTGTAGTCTACTAGCATTATCCATGCATCCTTGATAGAAAAATGAAATATTTTAATTTAATATCTGGACTCAACATAATCTTAATTGGAATCAACTCAATTTTATAAATAGTTAATTTTGCAGATCCCAACTTAGTACTGAATAAAAAAGACGATGGAAAAAAAATTGAAAGTGCTAGAAAGACAACTTTTGAAGGCTGCTCAGCCTCTCTCCTGGAAAATACAAAAAGAACAAAGAACAACAGAACTAAATCTATCTCTCCCTCTTCAAGTACACAAATGCCATCTGAGGTAAAAGAGAACAGATGTCAGTGGGACATTAATCTTTTCTCACTTGAAACACCTGACAATATACCTGAGCTAGGTACAACTAACTTCACAGGATATCAAAGAGGCATGCCTCTCACAAACACAAGTCATTGTCTTATTTATCTGTATTAAACTTTAATACAACACAGGCCTAAAACATTTTAAGAGAGAAAATTTGATGTTAACTCTGTACCTTGCTTAGCCATTACAGCGTTTCCTCTGAAGGTTAAGAGTTGTGCTGTTTTGTGCCATCAGTCTCCCTAATGGGCAGGGCTCCATGGTCATATCAAACAATACTATTCCATTAAATATTTCAATGTATTCAGGAGAAATCTATGTTTTAAAAGAGACTGAAGGGAATATTTATATTTGACCAGCTTCAGCACTGTAGCTGGAAAAAAAAGAACAAACCAAAAAACAGACAGATTCTTCCTTCTAATTAAAGAATAGAGTTTAATTCTGAATGAACACTATGAATGAGTTCACTCATATTAAATTTGACACAAATTAATGATAAGCTCTGAAATATCATAGCATAGATTATTTGCATTACCAATCTAGTCGCAAAATGTAGTTTGGTCATTATTATAATTTTCAAATTCATACTTAATTGCAAGTTCTTATACTTCCATGTTGTTCAATGTTGTTTTTTCAGCAATTTTCTCTTATGAACAGCTTTTTGCAATGAATTACAAGCTTTTTTTTTGTCTGTGAGAGCTTTTCCATGATTCTCTGACTCTATTTTCATGCAAGATCTGTAAGTGAGAATTTTTATTAAGTTCATTATTTTAGACACCTGTACTGAAAAGGATCAGAATGTTGCAATTGGCTCTTACTATTATAGCCACTATTTGAAATCAGGATTTGGATTCTGTGGGTTAATTTATCTCTAGCATATGTAAATTTAAGTTCAATTCTGGAATATAATGACATGAAGAGAGAAGTGTCAAATGTAAAAAACAAATCATGTTGCTTAGTTTAGCTCTCTAATACATGAGAGTATAGAAGAAATTCTAGGTTTAACTTGCACAGTTAGAGTTTCTACTAGAAGTAAATTCTGCTATTCAGGAAAAAACCCCTAAACAACCCTTACAAACCAGACAAAAAAATACCCCCAAATAAAGAAAACAACCAACCAAAAAAAGCAAAAAAAACCCCCAAAACAAACAAACAAACAAACAATCCAAAAAAACCCTCACAACCCCCCCCCAAAAAACCCAAACCAAAAGAAAAAAAAATCCAAACCAACCACTCAAAAAAACCTCAACCAAACTGCAAAAAACAGCCCACAACCAAAACCAACCCACAATGAAGAAGAATAAAGATGATAACCTTGGCTACCTGCCTGGATAAAAACAGGTAGAAAAATTCTTCAGTAATACATACAATTTGGAAACCCTGTCGACTATGAACAGTGAAAAATTCAATAAACAATGACTAAACACTTAACACTATCAACTACTGGGCCATGAGAGCCTAAAAGCAGGGGACAATATGGAGCTGAACAAGTAAAGCAAAAGTTTCTGAATTTCCAATTACAGATATTATTTTGAATTTTTTTTCCATTTTCTATTGATTCATTTTACTATCTAAAATTATTCTGTAAAATTAAGAGAAAAAATATTTTAGAATCTCTTTTTTAGAAACGTTCATATATTATTGTAAGTCCACATGCCATCAACCCCAGAACATATCTGCAGCATAGGCTGTTTCTCTAGATGGAAATTTTATTTTATTTTCTTTTTATTCACTCTTCTAGGATAGCAACCTTCTTGACAACATGCTGTTTTGTCAGGTTAGTCATGGCTCATTGAAATGAAGTTCACTGAGAAGTTCAGAGGTCACTGAAGAGCAGAGTCAACCTTGTACTTTTTTAACAGAATTGATTCTGACTTAAGGTGAAATTCAAATCAGCTTTACAAATATACTCAGAGACACACAGGCATCAGCTTCTATTTTATGTGGCTTTACAAGAGATGTAACTATGGTCATAAGTCATGCTTAAAAAATACATTAAAAGCTGTAATAAAAATGGCCAAATTTACTATTCTACATAAGCTAGTTTCCTTGTAGGGTATACCTTTTAGAGTATACCACTGTTTTTTCTACATAGAGCAATAAATACAGAAAATATTTGAATATTTACCTTTTTAAATCTGTCTGCATACAACAGTGTGAATGTACAATTCCCATTACAAATCAGAGCTAAATTAGTGTATTCTCAGCACAAAACCTGCAGCATCCAGTAACACTCACAGCATTCGTAATCAAAGGTGCACCAGGATGAATAGAAAGTGTGATTAGGCATCTTTGAAAACAGTTTGCACAGTGCATAGTGTCTTACTGAGAGAGTGCACTGAGTTTTTTATGTCTGACGTCACAAAATGCAATTTCCCAGTAATTCATAGGAACAGAGCACTTAGCTTCAACAAGGAACACTCCAAAGAAATGAATGGATTCTAGGGAGAGATTAATGTTTAGCATCTCCTTTGTTATTGCTCAGACAAGTTAAGGTTTTTGTTATTTTTTACTCTTGTAGAAAGTGACTGACAGGAGCAGGATTTCACTGTTTGAGCCATCTGCTGATATGCTTTTAATGAAGCTTGAAAGAGTAATTCACACATATTCCTTGCTGTTGAGATAGGGTCAGAGGAAATCACTTCAGAGTACAGAAATTTCTCGTTCACTTCTGCAAGAGGTAAATTAAATCTAATGTTTATTTGAGGTACACCATGACTGGAATCACTGCCCCGTTCAGGGAGATGCACAGGGCTTGAGTCACACTGTGACATGTTCCCACCTGAACGATTTAAGTGTTATATCATAAAATGTTTACTCATTGATATGAACACTATTCTAAATGGGTAAAAAAAGAATATGATAAACATATCTCTAGTTCCTATGGTCTGAAAGAGACAAACTCTCTGTATTATATATTTTCAATAAATAATTCTGTCAGCACTTGCTCTAAATGATCAAGAAATGACTACATATTAATGCAGACTTAGATATCAAAGAGCTACACTTATATTTTTGATTGTAGGTAGAATTTTTAAACTCATTTTTACAATGTTAATTATATATGAAAATTATAATCCTAAAAAAAAATTAAATTAATCCACCCCAGACTTCATGGAAATATGAAGAATCAACCCTCACTTGAATCAGGTAGAGACTGAATATGAAACTCTCTTCTAAAGTGCTCCAGAATCTCTAACCTGAGAATATTTTGTAAAAGTCTAGAGATAAGGTAGTAAAGGCTTCTTGCCCAGTTTCAAATGAATCTTTCGCCTAAAGTTTGAAATATTTTTGTTCCTATAGAGTAGTTTTTATAATTACTGCCCAACTGTAATCTTTCTTTCTTGTTTAGCCAGCATTCAGAAAATATTAACTCACTTCCACTCTAGAGAACTTATTTGATGTTTATTTAAGTATTTAATTTAATTCAGTAACATTTCCATTAAAGATAAAGTCTTCAGACAGTCTCTCTCTCACTGACATGCACAGAAAAAAGGAGGAAGAAAACAGTGAGAGGAAAAGATAAGTGAACTAAGAATTTCCATTTCCAAAAGGGTGTTATGAAAGGCACTGATTAATCTTATGTGTCTGAAGTGACAGCCAATGTGCAAAGGAATGATTACTTAACGCTGATAGAAACTGTCAACCAACAGGACACTTAAGGAATATTTTTGTGGTGCTCTGAGATTAACTGACAAACTGCTGTATAGGAGTGGGAAATGTGTATATTCATGTAAAGAAACAGCTTTTTTCTTGCGTTGAAACACTTTTTTTGCATGATCCTTTTTGGGAAAAATACTTTAAAATAAATAATGATAATGTAATTTCTTCATATTGCCAGAATGTGAAAAAGCCGCAATGTAGAAGTGCAAGACACCACCTTCTACTGAGAAGTCATTTCACTTAAAAATATGCATTAACAGTCCAAAACACAAAAAAGGAGAAGGAAGATATGAGCCAGTATCTACAGAAGACCTTTACCTTCTGGATTGCAAAAAACCAAGCAAAGAATGTTACTCTAACATGCTTGAAATGGTATTAGGTACTTTATTTTCATCACCTCAATCCTAAATCTAGAGTTCTGAGTTCATGTTATCAAGAGCTCACACTAAAGTGGATTCTTAGTGGTATCTCTCTAGGATACCTAATTTCCTCTCTAGGCTCCATCAGGTGGTTTGACTGGATCTTCACTTACTCTAATAGGAGGCTGGATACCTATTCATAGTCAACTAAATTTAGATATAGTAATCTGTATCTGAATCCTACCCAGTGTCAAGAGTCACAGTGAGCTCCAGGAACAGTATGGAAAAACTCAGAACTTGATCCAAAATCCTTTTTGTTTCTTCATTGAAATTTGTATTAAAAATGTACATCTACTGTAGTACAATCTGTGACTTCAAATTCTTTTAAAGATATTGAATAAAAAATCATAATAATGCTGAGCTAAAGGTTCAAATATAATTCAAAATAAGAACAAACAGACCCCAGTAATGATCCTACAAACTATGACAGAAAATAAGTGAATAGAAAATTAGATCTAAAATGCAATCTCACTGGTTTTATTATTCTTTGTTGTAAAAAATAGTTACATTTCCACTTCAACTTCTGTTTATGAAGCAGTAGTGAAAAACTTGTTAGAAACATCCTAAGTTGCAGAATAAAACTGCTGCAAGTGTTTCTGTACAAGGATTCACACACATCAGTGAACACAATCATGATATGGTGCTTAACAAAGAAGCTCTCATTAGATAAGCTCATGTAACTAGCAGCATGTTCATTCTCAGCCCACTGCATTACAAATTAAAACACAATAGTTCCCTGTGATTACACTACTTCTACCGATGTTTAGTCTAATGCATTTTAATACAAAGTAAGGATAAGCTGAGAATATCATTATAAGCAATCAAGTTACTGCTTGCTGAACTTAGCTTCCAATGTAGCCACACCACATGACTAAACATTCATTTCCATTCTGACTGAATTTTAAAACATGTATTACAGTCATATTTTTGCTCACATTTGTAACAATTAAAGTTGTCTTATCATCAGTTAATGCTGTTATGATGACATAAGCTAACTCATTAAAATGTCATATTAATTTCTTTGCAGTCATTTAACAGTGGAGATTCAATATAGAATCATAGAAATGTTCAAGCTGAAAAATAGCCTTAAGGTCATGGAATCCAGCTGTGAAACCAGCACTGCCAAGTCCACCACTAAACTATGTCCTCAAATGCCACATCTAAACATCTTTTAAATACCTCCAGGGATGGTGACTCCAACACTTCCCTGGACAGCCTGTTCCAATGCATGACAACCCTTTTGGTGAAGGAATTTTTCCTGACAACCAATCTAGACCTCCACTAGTGCAACTTGAGGCTGTTTCTTGTCATTCTATCACTTGTCACTTGGGAGAAGAGACCAATCCCCATCTCAGGACAACCTCCTTTCAAGGAGTTGTAGAGAGTGATAAGGCTCCCCTTGAGCCTCCTTTTGTCCAGGATAAAGACCCTCAGCTCCCTCAGCTGCTGCTCATCAGACTTGTGCTCCAGACACTTCCCAGCTCTGTTCCCTTCTCTGGACTTACTCCAGCACCTCAATGTCCTTCTTGCAGTGAGGGGCGCAGAACTGACCCCAGGATTCAAGGTGTGGCCTCACCAGTGCTGGAGGCAGTGGGACAATCCCTGCCCTGGTCCTGCTGGCCGCACTGTTGCTGCTACAGCCAGGATGCCATTGGCCTTCATGGCCACCTGGACAGATGTTGGCTTGTGTTCAGATGGCTCTCAACCAGCATCCCCAAGCCTTTTTCCACCAGGCCACTTTCCAGCCACTCATCCCCAAGCCTGGAACAGTGCATGGAGTTGTTGTCACCCAAGGGCAGGACCTGGCACTTCACCTTGTTAGACCTCATACCACTGATGCTGGCCCATTGATCCAGCTTGTCCAGATCCTTCCAGAGCCTTCCTACCCTCCAGCAGATCAACATTGCCAGCCAGCTCGGTGTCATTTGTGAATTTACTGAGGGCCCACTCATTGAGTTGGGTGGGTACTTAAGTATATGGATAGGTACCACAGTTCAGCCAACCTTTGGTTTGTCAAGCTCCTGCAATTCAACTCACATCTGATCATGTGCTTGAGCACATTTTAGAACATACACTAAAATAACTTAGTCCTTTACCAAGCAATTAGTTTGAATAAATTGATCCAGTGAAGGAATTGGCCAAGAAAAAAACTAAAATCAAATATGAGAAATATGGTATAATGCATCAAAACCAGTATACTGTGCTGAAATTGTAATCAAACAACTGCATGTTGATGATCTGTAGCAACAAGACTTAGTTAAGCTCCTTGAGGTACCTATATCTTAACTAAGATAGATACTGACCCTAAGTGACTTAGGATCAATAAAAACCTTCTTGAACCAATAGACTCACTAGCTGACATTATAAGTCATAAAAGTGTTTAAAAAAGCAAGGTGATTCTGTATGTGGAAAAGGATGTGATCTCATGAATCATATCTGTTGCAATTATTTTTTCTAACATATACAAGCAACAGAGAGGTCCATTTTGTACTTACAGAGAGTTTTTTTGGCATTTCAGCATCAACAGATGTCATGAGGTGAGGAAGCATGTGGCATCAATGTGGCAATCCTACCTCAGAGCAGAGATAGCCTGCAGAAGAGCTTTTGTAAATGTCTAAACCCACACTCCCTTGGCACCTCTTAACTAATGTAATGGTCTGACCAACTTCTAAGTAGGAATAGTGCCATGATAACAGATGGATAAAAGTGTAGGCAGCAATAGGAGCATGTACCAGCATCCAGCATATTTACTGAGACTTGAAAAACCTAGCCAGGAATGACTCAAGTGACTGAAATAAAAGCCTATGGTCAGAACGGTTTGCCAATGGCAATTCATCTCTTGCCTCAGTTAACATTTCAAAGTACATACATTCTGCCCTTTCTAAGTTAGGGATAAAACAGTAGGAAAATAGAATGTACAGTAAATATAAATCATGTTTTCAGTCTTATCTGACATGAGGGTATTGCATTCTGCTGGCAGATCTGGGACTGTTGCTGTAGCTACCCCACACAAGATTGGGACAGCCTTGGAGATCTTTATTTACAAGAATCCTTAGGGCGAGTAGCGCTGTTTTATCAGCACTTTAGTCATCATAGTAATTGCTGAGCTTGCCCCTACTGTGCTGCAGATGAGGAAGGCAGGTTGCTATTTTCAGAATTCTCTGAAGAGGTATTTGTGCCCTTTGACAAAGTGGTTTTCCACCCCATTATGTAAAAGGCTTTTCAGACTAGCAGGAGGAAGCCTCTAATAGCTCTTGTGAGACACAACTGGCTGGATTGTCAATAAGGTAAAGGGTTTTCTACTCAGATTTTCACAGTCTGGTTACAGGAAACTGCTACAGGAAATTTTCCTGACTCTTGTATCCAAGGTTTCAACATTAAATCGAATAGGGCTGTATCCAGACAAAGATCAATCGATTAAGCCAAAAAGAATCCAAGCAAAAAAAACCCTCCTCAGCAGTGTCTGCTCAGAGGGCAGGCAGCTGTGAGGTTATCTCTGCACAGGGAAAGTGCTTGCTTTTTTTCTGCCAAATGCAGATCAGTATCCCGTTATATGAAGGAGACCAGGAAGCTGCTCTCCTTCCATAGTTATCAGTCTGACAGCAGTATATGAAAAAACAGAATGAACTCTGCCCTCAAAATAAGACTCACAGAAATGAAATTTGTGTGTACCTCAGCATACGGTGCAGCTGAAATTCAGTTTCTAATAGACCTTAACCAGAACTCCACAACAAAATAAAATGGAGAGGTTTGGGACAGAGGAAGGAAGAGCAAAAGAGTTATTAAAACTCTTGTACCAAGTAATGTTCTCAAAGAGCATACAGGACATTTATTAAACAAACTTGCCTTCCAGAAAGCTTTTATGCTACAGCACAGGCTCACCAGTTCTTGTAACAATAAAGATATGGCACATGACATGATACAACCAAATAACATATTTTAATGTCAAGTCTAAAATGCCCTCTTGAAAACATGAAAAAAGCTCCTGTCTTCTAGTACTTGAAAAAAAAAAAAAGCTTTATATAGCTCCTGTCTGTTGGTACTTAAATGAGAGGCTTCATTTAAATGAGACTGTAAAGCCTTCTATGATCTAAAGCTCCCTTCTCTGACATGGGCTAATATATATATAAAATAAATAGAATATAAACATGACATTTATTATCTATACTTGGAAATCAGCTGTTTTCAAAATAACATCAGAATGATGTTTTTGTTCTTTTCCAAGGGTTAGACAGATTTTAGTTGAAGAAGAACATAATATTGATGATGCATGTGTTAGGTTAATGGTTGGACTTGATCTCAAGGGTCTTTTCCAACCTAAATAACTTTGTGATTCTATAATATTTTCCCATATAAAATTAGTCACCACACTAAGCATAATTGAGCAAAATCCTGCTATATTTGCTTAAGAATATTGTAATTCCGAGCCCATAAGAAGCAGTATCACTACCTGTAAAGTATCATTCTAATGGAACATGTCATTTTAGAGACACAGACACTTAACACCAGGTGATAAACCAGGTATCAAGCCTTGCAGCTTTCTAGTAAATCTGCATATTTCACTATAACTTGGAAAAGAGGAGACCAGGACCAACAGGAGTACCCGTTTGGTGAAAATTAAAGAGTCCCTCTGCTTTTCTGGGTATTTCACAGAGTCACAGAATATTTTGAGTTGGAAGGGACCCATAACAATCATTGAGTCCAGCTCCTAAGCGATCCTAGACAGGGAACAAACTCACAACCTCACTGGAAAATTCAGGCTGATTTAAGAGAAATTCCTTTACTCTGTGGAGACTTTTCGATAGTCGAGATTCACCAAGCATGTCTGCCATGGTCACCAGTTTGTGATGCCCGGGCATTTGGTCTGTGTCTGCAGGGTAATAGCCCCCACCAAGCATTACAAGCCCATCTGTTAGCTGAAAGGCTGCTGTGAGATCCAGCCCTCACACAAGGGTATGTACAAAGGGTGTTTTGGCAGGGAAATACTGCAACAAGGCTGTGCGGCATGCAGGGCTCTGGGTCCCAGGAGAGCTGCTAGTGCGGTGAAACACATGCAGAAATTATGACTTTGGAGCATCTTATAATGCAGGACTGTTTATGAAAAGGTCACATAAATAAAGCAATATATTGGTAAGATCAACTCAGTCTTGAAATGTTTCTTTCTTTCTAGTGATTACAGCATGGAGTAGAAAATTCAAAACCAAGCACATTTGTTTTGAGTACAATATGTTGGTCTAATGCCAACAAGAAAAAACCTTTTCAAATTTTGGCATTGTTTCACTTCTCTAACTCTGGGATTCTTCCCTAGATGTTTAATCTGATAATAGCTCAGTAAATGCTTTTTTCCATGCACCTGATGACAGCTTCAAAAAACTAGTGCCTGTGTCCTGAAGGGATTCCAAATGATGCTCTGAGAGCACAGAAAATGAGTAATCTCTGTATTTAAGTTCAGGCAGTTTTTGAGAGGTGCAAAGGCAAGCAGCCCAGCAAGTACCTTTCTGTGTTCTGCAATCATATGTCATAGGATGCACCCTATGATAGAGATCTATTCATATGTGGCATGATTAATAAATGTCTCTCCTAATGAACTTTTTTTGCATTCTTTAGATTCTGGGACACAGAGGAGGTTGATGCCTTAAAACCAAATCCATTTGATTCTAGACTATCCATTCAGAGCTCTGAGGAACAGGGCAGGCATAGGTTAAGTCATCAGTAGGAAACAACTTGAAAATTTTGATTCATGTGTTCCAGACACTTGATCACTCATTGACTGCATTGTCACAGGATCATGAAAGATGGAAGATCATCTAGATCAGCTAGTCCAGAAGAGGTTTGCCAGACATTTATCACTCATATTCTTCACAGAGCTTCAGCTCACACAAAAGTGAGACATTTGACCATTAGTCAATTGCTAAAACAAACATCCTGGAGGCCTTCACTGCTCCATGAGTCCAAAACCTACGGCCTTTCACTGGCTATGGCAAAACCAGTATTTGCTGGGTCATCCCAATCCCTTCAACGCCGCACAACCTGCTCGAGGAACCGAGTGCATGTGTCAAGCTCTAACTTCAGTCATCCTCTCTTAGATGTCTCTCAGGCTGGAGGGGCTAAATGGTTGAGATACTTTACTAATCAAAGCTAGGCTATAAATAAACACAGGTATCAGCACAGACTTCTCTAATTCATTTACAGCCATATAATAAACATATGCATAACTTCTGAAGCCTTGTACTAGATGCCTCAGGAATGCAACAAGCATTACTTCTGATTTAAATCAGCCATGTTGAAAACACAGGTTTTTGAGGGAGGAAAATGGGATGAACTTGGGGAAAAGGGAGTTATTTGGATTGTTTCCACAAGAACTCCCTACTTAATTTTAAAATAAAGACTGCCATTAAATATGAATACATGTTAATCCTTAACTGAAAGAAAACGATTGTCTGTGATGATACAAGATACTTTCTATTGATTTGTTCATATATTTATAAGCTATTGCTTAGCTATTCAATACTTTTTGCCTGCAATGGTCCCACCAGAATGGATGCAGGCATGAAGTTCAATATTACTGTGAGAATTTTTCAGGATGGAGTACTTTCTATGAATGGAAAAACAGAAGGAGAAAATTGGATAAATTAGATAAAATGGCTATGAGACTGCAGATCACTGGAATAGGTCATTAGATTCCTTTTTCCATAGTAAGAGAAAAAAGAGCATACACACACAAAAAGAGAACTATGAAGGAAAACAAATAAAAAATCCAACAGCAACCAGTATCAGATCATATTATTAACTTAGTTTTTCGAATTTGAAGAAACTCAGTAGAATCTATGGTTGCTCTTCCTACAAACAACTTGGTTACAGCTGACAATTGTATAAAGCAAGAAACTGTAGAATAGTAAAATAGAATAATTTATGTTGGGAAAGACCTTTTAAGTCCAACTGTTAACCCAGCGCCAGTGGTAAGACATTAGGGAGACCTTTAAATTTTGGTTGGCTTATGTTTGGCTCTTTCCTGACAGCAGATGGGATTAAGATCACTTTGTGACTTTGATTTGCTCATAAGAGGCAATTTCTGTATCCTTAAATTTAGCCTTCTGTATACTGAAGCATATGCTACACTGCCCACAAGACATAATTAATCTAAAACACACACAGTTCCTAATCAGTGCTCACTTAGTCTTTCGCTGGACAGAAATCATTATTGGATATTGCATACAATTTTGAGAAAAATACTGCTTCTGAAGAGGGCCAGATGTTCTTTTCTACAGCTACTGCTTCAGTTTCACTGCATACAAACATCATACACTCCCAAGGAAACATTTTAAAACCTAGTAAGAAAGGACTAGAAAAATACATGTGGTACATAGGTCAGAGGTAAATGGAAGAGGTAAAAACTCCCTTGTGACCTCCTCTGGACCTGTGTAATAAATTTACTTCTGTTTAACTTAAGGTCAAGAAAAGGTAAAAGTATATACCCTGACACACACACCGCCTTTTCTTGTGGTGAGAACACAAGGCAAAATTCCTAGAAATCAGCACTGTTCCTCCTGTTTTCCATATACATGAGCACTATCTACAAGTGCTATGGCAGAACAGAAATATATGTGTTACTGCTTGTAAACAGAGTGGAAGAAAGAAAAGTCCATAGTTTATGTTGATTTTTTCCAGGTTCTATCAATAAAAAGGAAATATAAAAATCTCATTGTGTACACCAAATCAATAAATCGACATATAGACATAGAAATACATACATATATGCACATATACATGCATCACCACCAACATATACCTCTAGGATTTCTTAGCCGCAATAGGGAATGAAGATTAAGGATAACATTAAATATCCTTGTATATATTTCTTGAATCACAACAGCATGAGGCCAATTTGCCCTTGTAGCTAAACAAATATAAGCTTAGAGAAGCATTTCTTGAACTATTAGCCTTCACAAAAAATTTCCCCAGGTGGTTTCTGTAATAGGAAATCCTCTCAATCCTTTTGAGACTTCTGTGGCTTTGTCAGAGCTGAAATTGCCCCAAAGTTCAGAAGTTACTAAGGTCTGAGATTTTCTTATTTTATTTTAAAGAAGAAAGAGATGATGCCCTGAATGTCACTTGCACTATTTTCCACCCCTGCATAAATCTGTTTGAGTTTTGTCTTTCATTCTACAGTATGTAACATGGGAGAGCTGTGTTCAGCTGTGAACACAGAAATTAGTTGGGTTTCTATCACAGTCTAAATTGAGATACTTGATTGGATTGCAGACTAGCTGTTCATACCCTGAAACTGTGATGGTTTGTGGTTTCCTGATTATTTCAAATATTGACTTTGTCTCAAGTAAAATGTTATTTCAGTGCACTTATCAGATGTATTCATAGCACTACCAGCTAAAATGCTACACTATTCAGTGCTTGTGTCTCTTCATGCTTTGGCTCAAAATTTGCAGACAGATGTGTAATCTATAGTGGATCCACTCATAATTTTTACCAGTGAAGTGGTTTACAGCAGTTCTGAAACCCCCAATTTAACATTTTGCACTGGTTCTGCTATTCCTACAATTTTTATTCTGAAGACCCAGCATTTTGCCATTTAATGCTGACACTGTTCAGCCATTGCCTTCAGCTGATCTCACTGAAAATTTAATTTTCCATCTCTGCCACAAACTCTCCCTTACTAACACCTTTTTGATAATTCTAAACTACATTGGCAACCTAACTCTAATTCAAACTCATAATCTGGCCATTGTTATCAACTCTGAGCTAAATCTTTAAATTAAAATCATGCTTCCCAGAAACAGCATCCTCTACAATAAAACCACCCTTTAAGGCACTAAAACCCTTTGACCCTCATCCAATCCCTTATGCTTAAAAAAGTTCCTTAAAAAAGATTGCTAAAGTATTTAAGTAAGGATATTTGATAGCCTTCCAAACTCTATTTTCCCACTATTTGAATATCTTTGAAACCAGGTGAAAATTTTTCCTAAATCAGAAAATCTACCAGGTCTCTTATCCTTTCCAATAGCAATAGATGGTTTTCTCCAGAATGGTCTTCCACAGATTGGATGACAACTCTTATGTCTCCCTACAGACTCATGTATTTTTGAGCCTAGTTATTTTAATTCTTTTTCATAGGCCATTCTTGTTTTTCACAACCGCGCTGTCTTTCACTGGTCTATACCATTCTTAAAGCAGATGTTCTCAAAAGGGGTCACAAAATTCTAGCTGAGATCTCAACAGCAGTGAATGCAGATGAACTTACAGCCTTCTTATAAAGTGTCTGTTAATCCAGGAGAGAGATTTGTCTCCTTTGAAACATTATCACACTGTTAATTTAAATGGAACTCATGTACATTATAGCTTCAGATACCGTTCTGCCTTACTGATACAGGGGTTTTTTAATGTATTTGTGATATTTCTTTCTACTAAAAGTAGAGTTTTGTTCTTGTCTTTAATAGATTTATCTTGTTGGTTTTAGACAGCCCATTTTTAGCTGTATTAGGAATTCGAACTGTGCTCTTCACAGTATTTGCAATTCTTCTTAGCCTTACTTCAGTTTCATACCTGTACCCTCTCTATCAATGTCAGTAAGGAAAATACTGGGATCTCACTGAAAGTATCCCAGACTATGAATTGTGCTGCTGCTTCTTCAATCCTGTGGGATTTTCCCTGTCCTCCATAGAATTTCACAATAGTCACATATAGGTCAAAGACTATTTTGGATGGATCTTTAAGTACTCTCATCAGATGTTTCATCATAACCAACTAAATGAAATTATTCATATTTTCCTAATTGTCTCTAACCTAGTCCAGGCTTATTCATACTGAAAATTAGTGTGTTTGCACTAGCATGTGTTTTTTGTTAGTTTTTTAAAATTAATATGATTAAGCTTCTGTTTGCCACCCTTGTAGAAGGAGCAAAGACAATTAATGTGCCACGGATTGCTCAGTGAATCAGGCAATATTGGAAGAACTTTTAAGTGGTTAAAAACCAATGCAACCTAAAATAATTTAATCAGAAAGGTTTGCAATTCCATGTCACTCCAGTTCTGTGATCTCCATGAAGGCTGACGGCTGCTTATTCCCCACTCCTTCCCCAAAAGAACGCATAATTATAAGCCTCTTGATCATGGTCTCTGGTTTCACCTCTATTTCTCTGGCAAAAAATACCGGCACAAAAAGCCTCTGCCTTCTCTTCCATTTACTCGAAATTTTCTGAAAACAGATGTGAACTCAGCTAAGGAACTAATATGACAAAAATCAAATATTTACCAGGCTTAATCTTTATTAGGATTGAGGGAACTTTCTCATCTCATGGCCACACAAATAGTTGGACAGCAAAATTCAAAGACTGGATATGGGACAGGAATGAGCAAAAGTGAACAAACGCCACTTAAATCACTGTAAATAACTGTCATTGAATACAAATCCCTTCTTTTGCTTAGCAGTTCAGTACTCAAAACAGGACATTTAAGAGAATTGGACTCGATTATGCCTCGTTTCCTCCAGAGAGAGTGGAGAAAAACAAGCATTTCTAGGTCACCGTTCTAATGTTTGGAAAAGAGGCATACAGATGGTCTAAGAAATATGTCTTTAAAAGTACATATTTCTTTCCATTTATATCATGATTCACCTGATAAAAAGTGGTTTTGCAGCAGACATGTTCATGGGAATGTCTCCACTAGCAAAGACACTTTCTGATTCTACTGATAACCTTAAACCAACGTGATATTAGTATGTATGTAGTTCTAGCACTTTCCTAGTTTACACATTTTTCATGTTTTTGGGGTTTTAGCTTTTGTCTGAAGTTGTGTATTACTAAAACTTTCTTTATTTTTTCAGTCACTGGCTAAATTATTTCAAACCTCACTAATTTATTCCATCATTCAGTTGTTAACAGTGCTTTAACTGAACAATTTATTACTTATATAATCAAATTTGTGCCAAACTACTGCATATAAACATACAGCATTTAAGATAATTAAATTACAAGCATTCAGTATGGTTAACTTCACTGGCTCCAGTGACTATTCAACTAATAGATTCCAGTGCATATGAAATTAAATAAAAATCGTAGTTACATCACAGAACAGAGCACTGATTTTCAAATCTGCAATTATTTCAAAAGCTTTTTCCTACCTACAGAATGAATTTCAACTTTTCAGGATTATACTGAAACCCATAGACAGAATAAGATATAATAGTAATTTTTCCCCATTATTAATAAAATATACTTCATGTTTATATCAATAAGAAAATCCTGTAGTTGCTATTCTTGGAAGACTTAGAAAATAGCCATATATAACAACAAGCAGAGCTAGTAAAAAAAAATAAAATCAGTTAATTATTGTCCTCTAAAAATCTAAATTTCCAGCAAGGAAATTTTAAACTATACTGCTTTAATTAGGAATAGAAAAAAAAAAAATCCAAGTTAATTATTTCTGTCCACTTAAGTATTTCATTTCATATTACTTTTTGAGTCAGAGCCTGGCTTAGCAAGAGCTGAGCATGAATATTTCAGTATCATGATGCTTGTAATTACATTCCATCTCTTCATCCCATATTGTGGAAACCAATATAAGTATAATTCTTCACACAACATAACATTTTTTTAATTTTAATTCTGTTATGTCGACAGCTTTATTTTTAGTTTAAATTGAAACTGAGTTGTCACACTTGGTCTAATGCAGTCTCTTGAATGAATTCTAGTTCAGATACCTCCTTCCTAACCTCGATGAATCGGTCTCATGGGATGGCCTTCCTTCATAATGCCAGTGCTTACCACAGCTTCTCCTGAAAATCCCACTCAAGTACCTTATAGGAAATGGATTCCACGGGGAGATCATAATATAGAGCTAATTTGCAAACTTTTAGGAACTACTCTGACAAGTTCGAAAGAAATCTGAGAATAAAAGGAAAGCACCAATAATCAGAATAGCAAAATCAGAGATTGTTGAAATGTGACAGGATTCGGAGACCAAGTCATCTTCACCTCTAGTTTCTCTAGTTCCTACTAATGACAGTGTGAGTTTCAGGTTTTACAGTACATTTACTCTTTGATATAAATAGCACCCATATCAATTTCCCTTATCCATCTCAGTATACCTCACTATGAAAAGTACCCAAGGAGTCTGAGATCTTCTCTTTCCTCTAAGAATTTCAACACAGTAGAATAACTACCGCACCACACAAAACTGGTTAATCAGTTTTCAGTGTTATTCTTGTACTACATACTTAACTTACTTTTCCTTGTACTGTATAAACTTTTCTGTGTTCAGTATTTTATTTACCATTTTTTCACATATAAGATACAGCAGAGCACATTGGTTTGAGTAAAATGCATAGCAGAGAGGAGATTAATAAATGTTACATAGATATCCAGGCTGAGTTTCTGTTCTTTTTTATAACTACCTGTTGGAATGGTATATGCTTCATGTCCAAAACAACACTTACCCCATAAAAATCAAGGTTTTTCTGGTTATTCTTAATGCAAGAAGAGGAATTTTGCAGAATCTAATAAGTAGAAATAAATTATATTCTTTTTCACTAACTCATCATGTTTTCCTGTGGGGAGGGAAAGGTTGAAATTTATGAATCTGAGCCTTAGACTCCTGAGTTTCTAGGTTTTGAAAAAGGACATGTAAGTTACCTAGGTATCATTAGAATATTTTTTCTGTCTTAATCTCATGGAAACACATCAATTCAATGTCTTAAATACTTTCAGAAATAGAGGCTGGAATAATTTTTGTCCCCTTGGGATAAGTAGTAGAAAAATATATGAAAGCAGCATGTATTAAAGTGGAGGGGTTGAGCTACATTGCATAAATACATTGTCACCAGAAAAGGATTAAGGAAAACAAACAGGAGCAAGAAAATACATTTACATTTTGTGTTTATGTGCTTATGAACACTGCAGGAACTCACAGGTAGCAACTAATTGGAATGCAACATGATGTTTTTGTAAACTGCAATCAGAATAAATAGAATTTATAAAGCAGCAACCACCCTGTGCCATTCCTGGCTCACAAGACTTTTATTAAAGATAATTTTCTCTTGGGTGATGAAGCCTGGACTAATACTGATAGATCAAGGCTCCCTTTTTGGTGAAGGAACTTGCAGAATGTTTTTGAAGCCTCATCTGTGTCATGATTTTTCAAAAGTTTATGAATGAAACAGACTTGTCAAATGTGTTTAAATTCCCCTTAATCAAATAGACACAAAATCTGTTGCTAACTCCAAGCACTTCCAGACCTCTGTGAGTGCACGGCAAAAACAAGAGTATCTATGAGCAAGATCATGAGTACATACAGATAAACAGGGTCCAGTTAAAGAGAAAACAAAAGATAAATACTCTAATATGGATTTCAGGAAAGCTTTCGCATTTTTATTCATAAAAACTACTGCAGAGAAACAAAACCATATTCCTTAAATAACTAAAATTATATGAGATAATGTACACTTTTTGGAATCCAAGTTTCGAGTGGTAAATGAAAGCTGCTGCTCTGTGAAAAAAAGAATCTCGTTATTTCATGATAACAATAAAGGAACACAAGAAAGTAAAAAAAAATAGGGACCCATCTGTCTAACAGCTTTTATATTTTGGATGAACTGAAATTATCAATGCTCCGATTTTATTTTGGGCTTACTCCTCATGTGCAGTTGGCAAATCACTGTCAATCACCTTATATCTCTTGTCAAATTCAAACAGTCAAACAATGCAAAGAAGGAAAAGACACAGGTCCAAAGACCTCTCTGTCAACAATGTCACTAGAAGCAGACTGGGAGCCTTGGTTCAGGGATGTGGAGCTGTGCATTGCTTCATCTTTCATGGGCCAGATCAATTGCGGGGAGGGAATCACTGCCTGCCACTGTTCTGCACAAAAATGCACAAGCTACAGCACAGCTCCTGCCTGCCTGAGACATCAAGATCCGACCAATGTGGTTGGTTTGTATCTGTTTGCTCATAGTTTGGGTTACTGTCATTTTCTAAGAAGGGTGTCATTTGCTAAGATCGTATTGCTCCGTATTATGAATCATAGATAAGCATATGACTATTATTTTCTTGTTACTAATTTCTGTTTTGTTTTATGAATAGGCAGAATAAGGACATTTACAGGCATACTTCTCCTAGACTGGAGGACACATCAGGGAAAAATGCTACATGTTCACACACTAAAACTCATCACCAGCTTATTGGGCAGCAGCCCAATAAGTGTATCATAGCTCTAAGCTTTACATCTTTTTTTAATATTCTATATGGAACAAAAAACACCAACACATTTGGAGCAGAGAGTCAATAGTTACATTTTTTTTGGTCTAGCAAAATTTCAACTATGTTCAGAAAATTTTTATGTGCTCTAGGATGCAGAAGAGGAGAAATTAATTGTCTCCCACACTTGGAAAACTTAGAGGTTTCCAATACATTGTGGTGAAGCTTTGAAAGGTACCTGTAATATCTTATGGATAAAATATTTGCTGCCACTTTGCTTCTTTTCTCTTACAATTGGGGAGTAATTTTGTGTATCATCATCTGTGCCACTTCAAGAAAATTCTGAAAGCTTATCAGTTTTCTGACATGGTTTAATTTGATTGTTTTCCAATTTTAGCAACTGATTGGAACATTGTGGATACAGAACTGTGGATCAGAATTTATTGTGCCAAAATTATATTGAAAATGCTCATTAAGAAATGGACCATTTTTCTGACTCTCCCCTAAAATGATTTCACCTCCACTCTACTTTTAATAATTATTTTGGTGCCCACTTTAAGCACATGAAACCTGAGTTTCTTGAGTTTATGCCTAATATACATTGCAATTTGGCACTGCCTCACTTGGCTGACCTATTAGCTTCTTATGACCACCCAGCATAACCTGTGCCTTCTGAAAATGGTTTGTAGGAAAATAAAAAGAAATTTAAATACAACTACTTTATAAACATGCTGCCATACTAAGATGAAGGTTTAAAGTGTTGTAATTCTGGGAGTTTAAGAGAGAGACAAAGAGGGATTGAAGTGCTGAGAAATAAATAATCAGACCTTAATGGCGTTTCCTGTTAGGTCAGTAAAATCAGTTCTAGCTCCATAAACAAAATGTCCTTCAGTCGCAGATATTACACAGCCAAAATGTGGGCAGTAACTCATAAAACACAAAAACAGTTGATTTATTGCCTGTATAATCCTGCATTTATGACTTAACAGAATTCTACAAAGTAAATAAATGCCTGTTGCTATTCCAGGATGAGTCCAAAGAGCAAAGTTGACAAGAGGCAATGGGCACAAGTTTAAGTGCAGGAAATTCCATTTAATTATAAGCAAAACTCCTTTTACTGTGAGTATTGTTGAACACTGGCACAAGTTGCCCAGAGAGGTTGTGGACTCTCCCTCCTTGGGGCTATTCAAAACCTTAATGGAAATGGCCCAGAGCAACCTGCTCTAGCGATGCTGCTTCAGCAGAAGGATTGGACAAGGTGCCCTCCAGAGAGGCCTTTCAGCTTCAGCAACTCTGAGATTCTGCATGAGAAGGTGACTAACATACAAAAAAAAAAACCCCAAACCCAAAAAATAACCCCAAACCCCCCCCCCCAAAAAAACCCAAAAAACACCAACCCCCAAAAAAACCCCAAAAAACCAAAAAAAGAAACAAAAAAACCCCCAAACCGCTGAGTCTAGCAGTCTCCTCTGCAATAAATGTTGGGTTTTTTTTCCAAACATACCTGAATGAGGGTAATTCAAGGGAAATACTCAGAATGAAATTCAGAGGCATTTATTTTTTGCAGAATGAAGACAGGTTTGGGATTTCTAGACGGATATTGAAAATAATGTGATATTGACTTACAAAATAACTTCTCTCAAGGCAATCTGCAATGCCAGAAATGGAACAAATTAATAAGATAACCATTCTACAAAAAGAAACTGTACCCTTGTAAAAGTGTAAATCAAAAATAACTTCAGACAAGTCAGGTAAGATACACAACTCTGAAACTGGATTAGCGTCAAGCATCTTTCTGCAGTGCACAAAGTGTCTCATTGCCACCTAAGTCAGTGCCCAATGTACCATGTGGATCCTTTAAAACTCTGGAAGAGTAACTGCCTTATCTCTAAGAAAATGATACTTAGGAATTGGCATCAGCTCAGGCTGTTGGTTTCCAGCTGGTGGATTGAAATGCATTTGCAGTACAGATAAAAGGGAGAAGGCCAAATGCATTCTCCTAAAGACAGAATGCTTCCAGGAGAACCAACCTTACAGCATCCTTCTGTAGAGATGGCTAAGGGACCACTGATGCTGTCTGACTGACAGGAAGATAAAGCTCTTCTGCTGTTGTAGTTTACTGCTCAGAGGTGCCTGGTTTTTTTGCTAGATGGGAAATGAGAATTGTCTGGAGATTTCAGATTACATGACTGACTCTGTCCACCATGTCAGTAATTTGGGCAGGATTAAAGAAAGAGTATCTGAATTCATAAAGCACCGAGAGAAAAGCAGAGAACTCTGATGTGTACTCTACAAAATATGCTTCAGGTTTCTATGCAGATTTCAGTTTAGCTCTCAGTTATTTAGCACATGGAAGTCTTTAAAAAACCTCATGGTGTAAGTAACAGCTGTGAGGTCACTGAAAAGCTGAGAGCTAGATTACATAAAAGTTGGCTATAACATGAAACACCAGGCCTTATGCCACTCAAGTACTTTTCTGAGTTATGTAGTGAGATTTTTAGACACCGGGACTCTTTCTCTGCTTGGGGAATTACAAATGACCCAAAGCATACATAGTGTGTGCCTCTCTTGACAGAGACCAAAATTTTCAACTGTGAAGCATTCATAGGGAAATGTCAGGTTAGCCAAGACTGAACAAATGCTTGTACCAAGAGGAAGATCCTTTATTATTAGTTTTTTTAGTGTTCCCCCAACCCCCCCCCCAATTCTTTGCAACAATTTTTTGTCACAAAAAAGCAGCAAATTAATTTTCTTATATTACAGGATTAACTAAAATGTATTGTATCAGCTTGCCTCAGAAAATACAGCAGTTTGAACCAAAATCAAATTTAATTTTAAAAGGTCTTGCTGGTATAAGTGGATTGAGGTTTACACCTAACACATGTAGCCACTGGCGAATTACTTTTCATTGTTTCTCACACACTATTTGCAGGTGAGATGTGGGAGCATGACAAGCAACTTTGCAGTGCTAAAAATACAACATCTTGGCAGAATTGACAGATTCCATGCTGGAATCCATGATTTAATAAAATAGCTAGCACTTCCTTGTATTAAAGTCCCAAGGGGAATACAATGCCATAATACAAATCCATTTCTTATATAGTCAACATCACTCCCTACCAAGAACACTTTTTCTTTCAAGCTGACATCTTCTGTACTTGAGAACATCAAAAGGGACAGCAGAAAGCATTTGCAAGACTGCATTTCCTCAATAAGCTTTCTACAGACTTTATTCTGAAGCACAAGAAGTCTGAATAAAGCTCTTGTTTGATTCAACTGAACAACCTATTTTGCTGTTCTGCTGGTTTAAATGTGTGACTCATTCAGCAGCAACAGAACAGTTCAGATCTTACCAAAATGAGAATCACCAGAATAACGATTTCTTTGTTTCTTTTTTATTCTTTAAAAAAAAAATAAATTATTGCAAAACTAAAAGGCACCCTTACTGTCAAAGCTATATTTACATTCCACATCTCCCCACCCTGCCAAAAAGTAATATTGCCCTGAGGCTGGGATCAACTTTGAATGTGACAGTTAATCAAGACTAATAAAGAGGATTAATGTAATTTCTATCACAGAGGTGAAGTTATCTTGGATCATGGGCATCTGAGTAAACTTCATCATCTGCAGAAACTTTCCACGAAGTTAGACATTTTATCAAAGCTCCAGAGGCTTTGACCATATCAAATTAAGGAGAATTATGAGTGCCTTCAGGCACCACAATTCAACACTTGATGCCATTTAAATGTTAGACAGACCACCAGCCTTGCTTTCTTATCATGTAAATAGCACCATCCCAAGAAATCTCCAATGGGCAGACTGTGGGAATTTGCCTGAACCAGGTATGGATATGATCACTTAACTTTATTGAGTGAAACAATTTTCTGCAAGCAGGTCTCAGCACCTTCTGGGGATACTCAAATCACCTGTATAAATGTGGCTGAAGAGCTGACTCTTAATTTATTCTTAACGTTGATGAAGTAATGAGGACTTCTGCCACAGAAGATAAAGGGCTGTGATTTTAGGTATGGACTTGCCAAGTTTCCCACAGTAACAATATTCATGTAGCTCCCATCCTACAACCTGAGCCCACAGCCTGCTGTCACTGCTCCTGAACCCTCTTGGTGTCCCCTCATATTTGTGGGTCAGCTCTTGTCAACTGTGGCTCATCTCCCACAGCCTCCAGAGTACAAAACAGACAGTGGTGGTCCACCGTAGCAAAAGGAATATCCCATAAAAGTTCAATTTCTGCATTCACCCCTCAGAGCCAAACACTAAGGTTGTCCAAGTGTCATCTCAGGATGTGCACTCCAAACGTCAGGACTGAGCCCTGGGTGTGCTGGTGATTTGGCCTCTATGGTAGAGACAGGACTCAGCTTTCAGCCCAATCTTGTGGCCAGATGAGGAACATTCAGACACTGCATTACTCAAAGCTGGAAGGATCCACATACAGAAGCTTTCTGCTCAGTGAAACCAGACCACACACGCTTCCCCACCATGATAATGCACCATGAAACCAAACTCAGACTGCTTCCAAGACACACAGATGCTGTGCTCACCAGCAGCATGTAGAGTTCTTAACATAAATAAAATTAATTTTTCCAATAACATAGAATGAAGCTACTTGACACCAATGTCAAGGGAACTTCTTAAGAATGGCTAGATTTTTCAAATTAGAAAGGAATAAACTCCATTAAAACATGGCTATCACAAATTGTGCTGTATTTATTTGACAAGTTATAGCTCAGTAATCTAGCAGATATGCTGTACTAAATTCAATTAAGCCTTAGTTGTATGAGACTTCACTACAGCATCTGCTATTAAGTCCTTACTGAGGGACGTAAAAGAGATACAAGAATTTCTTTTCTTTCCTCCCTCTCTTTTTTTTTTGGAGACAATAAAGTGAGCTGCTTAATGAAGTGCAGTTTATCATTATTTTACTGTACATGACTGTAACACAATATTTACATATAATTAATTTATCTATGACTTTTCCAGCCATAAAGAAGTTCAAAACACAGGGGGAAAGGAGGGGGAACAAAGAAAAACAGAAAAAAAAATGGATTTCTTTGCTACCTTTAATGGCAAAATGGAGGAAGGGAATCCTTTGGAAAAATACCCAAAGTTATTTGCTGGTTGCACAGTGATCACGGTGTTGCTAAATATGGCTCCCAACAGCAGGCAGAGAAGTTAAAACTGTGCAACAAATCTGTACAACAGTGCTTGGGGGAACCCAGCTGACAAGGAAGCAATGTAGCCAGGTCCTGGATCAGGCCAGTGTGTCCAGCTAGCCAATTCCTTTGTCATTCCAGTCACTCATCCCTAATTACAAAACTCATAATAGAACAATGTATCTGGTTTTTGTTGTTTCAGTATCTGCTGTGCTGTCAGATCCACTTGATAATCAGAATCAAAAAACTACCTCATGAACATCCCCAAGTCCAATTATCAATGAAGAAATGCAGAAGTTGAATTAAAACTTATGAATATCAAGAATGAATACTAAAACAAGCTAATATTTCGCTTATTTGCCTTCTTGATCTCCCATCACTACACTGGGATTAGAAATCACGAGAACAATACAAATAAGAAGGTCACATTCAGTCTCTTGATCTTGGAAGCCAGATTTCCCTGATGCTTCTCAAAACCTGCAAGATATCTTTAGCATCCCCCAAAAATCCTGTTGTCCCAAATGTGTTTAATGACTGTTATTCCTGGCTCTCTATTGAAAGCTAGTGGTAAACTAAAGGTCTTTTTCACCTTCACACTTTAAATACAGAGAGCAATTATAAAACTGTATGTTTAAAGACCTTGATACTAAGGTGTAAACTGCATCACATCAGACCCACAAGATTTTTTTTTCACAGAAGGCCATGTCAAATTATAATTAATTTAGTAAAATGTGTCTTAGGTTTTGAATTTTTTTTCATAAATAGGTTGTTCCACATCTGTCTAAATACCCATTAAAAACTAAATTTTCTTGGCAGCGAGTTAAAAACATATCTCATGATTCAGTGACACGTTTAAGATCTACAGGACACAATTATGGGAAGGGTGGATGTCTCATTGGATTGTCAGGGGGTAAATAGAAAAATAAAACTATATTTGCTATTAAATGAGCATCACTTTTCAGGGTAGAGGCAACATCAAGATGAGATCCTTTGATTTCTGAGTACCAGCTGGCACTGGGAGAGCTTTTTTAGCAGAATGAAACAGAAGAATTACATGATGCTAAACTTGAGAAGAGGTAGTTGTCACTTGTCAGATATGTTTGAGCATGTCTCTAAATACAGCATCTATCCTATTGACTTTACATTTTCAACAGAACATATTGTTTATATTCGCCATAAGTAACAGTGGTGTCAGTGCTGTTGGCAAACAGTAGTTCATCCCTCAGTCAATCATTTATAACCAGGGAAACTGGTCCACTGTTTAGGGTCTCAGTAACCCAAACATAAGAATAAAGGTCTCCAAAATGCTGTAGTGCATTCCACCATTCGTCTGCAAGGCATAGTTTAAAGGTCAGTAAAGTAGGATATCATTTTGAAGCTACACATTGGAGTACCAAGCATCAAACCCTCTTCATTGCATTTACCGTGATGGCAGAATGGCCATCTGTATCGATGAGGAAAATGCCTTCACAGCAACTACTCCTGTGCTTCATCTTCCTGTCAAACCTCTCCTCCAGGGTGCTGCATTACTTTTCCTTGCCTTCCTTTTTCTTCTCTTGGCCAGTTCTTGGTCTTTCCTGTAGCTTGTGAGCAGGGTAACTAACACCCAACAGCAGCAACATTTCTCCAGCTGAGCAGAGAACGGCAGCTGCCACACTCTTCAGTCCATCTCCAGTTATGAATGATGGAGAAGAGAGAGGAATCAGAGGAAAGAAAACTGTCTCAAGAACTCAGGGGAAAGGAGGAGTGGAACTGGCACTGAGCTATTGGGCATGCGCTCCCCCTGGGCTAGTGCTGAGAAAGGTTCAGGCTCACAGCTAGAAAGGGAAACAACACCAACTCCTTCACCTTCCAAAGCAACACTAACTCATTGCTGCAGATGAAAGATCACCCAGGAAAGAAAATGTTAAGGTCTATACTTCCCTGAATTACCTTGTAATTGCTTTTATCCTAACAAACAAAGAAATGGAAACACGAGAAAAAGCCAGCACAATAAAGACTTTCTGACAAAAAGATGAAAACTAACTCTCCATTCATTGATCTACTTTAGCTTAAGGAATACAAAGTTATTTTGTCGTGCTACTGCGTTTTTTGTCCACATGTGCACAGAGATATATTTGTACCCCTACACAGCTGAAGGTTAGAATATTCACTATGTGAATTCCCAAGATCGTTCCTGGAACACAGAAGAGCAGGTCATCACACTATTATCGCACAGAATAGTTCATAGAGGACAAATTAAAATATGCTTAGAAACAAGAAACTGTGGAAACTTTTCTTAGAAAGGCTCTCCTATCTAAAAGCATGAAGATTTAATAGGAGGTTATGAACTGTTTATTTCTAGTTTCCATCTGATTCTTGAATTTTGCAGACATAAGCAGTATAATAAAGGGGAGGATGAGGAAATAATATGAGCTTCTAAAAACCACATTGTTTTTTCTTGTCTTAAATTATCCAGAAATCTAAATATAATAATGCGTGGATTCCCTTAATTGTAATTAACAGGGCAGAGGTTGTGATTCATGAGGGTATAATTACTGCATTTTACCAGAAGAACACAAATGAGAACAACTTTGAAAGAACAGAAGAAAAAAAATACCACAAACAAAACTGATTAAAAAGAATGTAGAGTACTATTGCAGAGTACTATTGCAGTTCAACAAAAAATGAGAACGCTAATTATAAATCACTCAATTGCACAGGAAAGTCCAGTTCACACTCATGTTAATTAAATGATGTCTTAGTGAAAAATCTAAAAAGTCAGCTGAAATTAAATTATCTTAAAAGATTAAAGATGCAAAAGCAATGACAGTACTTAGACCAGTACTGCAAACTGCCAAAGGCACATGATGTTCCAGAGCAATGCAGAAAAAAGAAACATGTCAGAAGCACTTATTTTTTAATTCTGTATAAACAAGCCAAATCGGAAGGCAAGATACCTCCAGTTTACCCTAGCACACAGTGTTCATAACCCTCTATTTTCACTCAAATACTATACACCATTAGTGCTCAGTGAATTAGACTGTTTCAGATAAATTAGCAAAGATGTAAGGTATTAAAATTAGACTCACTTTTCAGCTGGAAGACTGTAACTAGATACCATAATGTGTTCTGTAAGCACTATTCTACTTTTCAACAATTAAATATTCATTGGGCTACAGATATAGACAGACTGACTTGGCAAGCCTAAGGGTTCAGAGATGGGAGATCAAAGCTCATACCTTTGCTTCGAATAAAGCTTAAAAGGTGTTTGAAGGTAGGATTCCCTCTGTCCTGAGGAATGTCTAAGTGCTTGCTATTTGGGACTATAAAGTGAGGCAACACTGTTATTTCATCTCCTGAGAGCAAATCAGCTCATTCTCCTGAGGAACTGAATCTTTTAACAGTTGAATTTCCTATACACAGAATTTACTAATATTACTGGCACTGCTTCTAGTTCAGTAAAACAAATAGGGTCATGGAACAGACTCAAGCCCATGTCTACCCATCCTGTTTTGCTGCTAGCATGCATCCTGGTTTGATATTACCTCTGTTAAAAATTGGTCAGTCTGGGGGACAGTGTTAGACAGACCCCCATCACTACAAGGCTCTCTACTGCATGAGCATGAGCAAGTTTAGCTGTAGAGATGCAGCTTGTGCCATGCAAGACGAGCCTCCAGACTTCAGTAGAGATATTTCAGAGTCCACAGCATCAGGCAGATTTTCTGAAAGCACCAAAATCAGCAATGTGATTCTACCCTATAACCTGTATACTCAGAAGGAAAATGTCAAAGAACACTGGAAGGATTTTGCTGCTTAAAGTTTCCCCAGCACTAAGACCTAGGGAATTTGGAAGACAACAGTAACACAAATTTCACCAGAACAGTCTCTTTTAGCTGCATTGGACACAGCCAGCACAGGTTCATGAGGGGAAAGTCCTGCTTGTCAAATTGGATTTCATTTTATGACAAGGTAACCCCCTAGTTATCAAGGGGAGCCAGTTGATGTAATCTTTTAGGATTGCAGTAAAGTTTTCAGTACCATCCCTCACAGTATCCTTCCGGACCAAACATCCAGCACAAGCTGCATAAACACATCAAGGGATGGGTGAGCAACTGGCTCACGGGTTGGGTGCAAAGGGTGTAGTGAATGGGGGGCATCAGATGGGTGACCTGTCAGTAATGGGGCTCTGCAGGGCTCCATCCTCGGCCCTGTGCTCTTCAACATCTTCATTAAAAACTTGAATGCAGGACTGGAAGGGATACTAAGTTTGGAGAGGACAGAAAATCAGGAGAAGCTGTCGAGTCCCTCCAAAGCAGAGAGGCCCTGAAGAAAGGCCTCAACACCTTAGAGAGATGGGCAATCACCAACCATATGAAGTTCAACAAGGGCAAGTGCCGATTCTGCAGCTGGGATGGGCAGCCCTGGCTCTGTGCACAGCCTGGGGAACGAGAGCTGGACAGCAGCTGCAGAGAGGGACATGGGGGTCCTGGGCAGTGGAAAGCTGAGCATGAGGCAGCAGTGCCCTGGCAGCCTGGAGGGCCAACTCTGCCCTGGGGGCATCAGGCAGCTGGGAAAGGGAGGGGATTGTCCCACTCTGCTCTGGGCTGGGGTGGCCTCATCTCAAGTGCTGGGGGCAGTTTTGGGCACCACAATACAATAAAGATATTGAGCTCCTAGAGAGTGTCCAAAGGAGGTCATGAGGATGGTGATAGATCTGAAGGGGAATCCTTATGAGGATGAGGTCACTTGGCTGAGGTCACTTGGTCTGTCCAGCCTGGAGGAGACTGAGGGGGGACATCAGTGTGGTCTACAGATTCCTCACAAGAGGAAGCAGAGGGGCAGACACTGATCTCCTCTCTGTGACAGGACCAGTGACAGCACCCAAGGGAATGGCCTGAAGCTGTGTCAGGAGTGGTTTAGGTTGGATGTCAGGAAAACATTATTCACTCAGAGGTGGTCAGACAGTGGTCACAGAATCAAGCCTGCCTGAGTTCAAGAAGCATTGGAAGAACGCTCTCAGGTACATGGGGTGACTACTGGGGCTGTCCTGTGCAGCAGTTGGACTTCGATGGTCCTAGTGGGTCCCTTCCAGATGAGAATATTCTGTGATTCTGTGTAGAAGTCATGCTCAGCAGAAAGGAAGGAGATCAGGAGAGCCTGATGTCCCATAACTGCTGTTTCAGACAATCAAAGAAAGCCAAAGAAGAATTTGCAAATGATGTGGCATATGATACTACACATGGAATCTTGTCTGAGTTTAAAAAAGACAGTCTTGCAATTTGCAAAGGCTAGATAAATTCCTAATAAAAAAAGGAGATTGTGAATCGGATCATTAAGAATATACACCGGGAAAAAAAAGAGTAGTTAGAATTCTTAGAATCAACTCTTGAAAAAGCAAACTAAAACTTTCCAATCAAAGGAAGTTGTCTAATAAAATGAGGCTTATAACAAATGACAAAAGTATTGCAGGAGACGGTATCCAAAATGCTAAAGGAATCCAAACCAAAAAACCTGCGGCAGTAAGGCAGACAGAGTTCAAAGAAGTAGCACAGCAAAAACAACACACACAATTGCATACATTGTCAAAATGAAAATAAGCCAAGAAAATGCCCAGGAGACACAAAACTTTTGCAAATGCAGCCAGTATATACATAGCAGAGATGGGGAAAAAACATTCTTTTTGTGATCAGTATTTTAGGAAGAGTAATGCACAATGTTGTGAAGAAAGTGGAAAGAGAAGTGAAAACAGACAAAAAGAGGATCTCAGCTGAAAACTCAGGCTTTTGTATCTGCCATGGTTTCGTAAATATTTTATAGTGTATGTTAGTAATTTGGGAAAGTGCAGCAAACTCAGGTGTTGACAAATTGGATAAAATGGCACTCTTATAACCCCAGAGGAAGTGACATGGAGGCCCATTCAGCCTACAGCTTTCATTTGGGAGATCTCACTAACCACAGCCAGATGAGAAAATGGAGGCACCAGGATAAGAGGATTCGCAAGCTCTTAATATTTAATTTTCTAGAAAAGCCGGTGACCAAGCAAGACTGCTTTAAAAATTTATCAAGCAACATTTGTGAGCAGAAGTCGGGGAGCTACTTGTATGCTCTTGAACTTGGGTGTTGCATTTCTTTGATCTTTTAATTTAGTTTTGTACTTTTATGGATTGACCTCACAAGACACCTACAAGAGGCACCTATGCAGGCACTGAAACAAGAAAAAAATATGTGTTTTTTCTTAAAGGCAAAAAAGGAAACTTGAACAGCACTCAGGTAAAAGCAGCTTTAGGAGTTGCAGTAGCTCATACTCTGACTACATAGGATGTGGGCTTTCTTGGAGGCTGAAAAATGGTAATTGCAAGAGACACCTACTAACTCATTCCCTGCATGAGCAGCGTGACCAACTCTAACTGCAAGAATGTTCTAAGGAAGCTCCCTTTATTGAAAATAATAATTAAAAAAAAAAAAAAACCCGAAAAAAAAAACCTTGCATGTACTTTGCACCCACTTTAATGTAGTTTAGCAATTATGGAGAAGCAATTGTAACAAGATAAATATTGCTTTTGTAACAAAAAGCTTTTGAGTTTCACCAGAAGTGTGCATGACTAATAGGTCTTACACTTGGTTTTCAGCCTCCTTCAATTCAGGAATCAAGGCTAAATTCACAGCAGCCATGCCCTAGGGAGTAATGAATGTCTGGCCTGAGACATTCAGATCTATAGTCATACAGACAATGACTTCTGTTTGTTTCATTAGTGTCCAACACATTTTTCAAACTGCTAATAGTAAAAGAGAAGCAGAAGAAATGTCTGATGCATGAAAACCAGACACCAACATTCCAGAAAGTTCCAGTAAGAGGAAGACTCTTGGCTTTTCTGACTTTAGAAACAATAAGCATTGGACTAAACAGTTGTAGTTCCTATTCATAGATGAGAACAGTTATTGAACCAAAATTCACCCATTTGTAGTTAACAATAAAGATAAACCCAGAATTTTTCAGTATTTGTGAGTAATCCTTTAGTTTCTTTATTTACATGAGAAAGCAGTCGGTAATTGTAAAATCTCATTGCTCTTTTCAGATTATGGAAGTAATTCCTGAATCAGGTTACAATGGATTAATTTCACTTTATTTTTACAGCATATGACAGGCTGCAATGGATTAATTTCACTTTATTTTTATAGCATATGAATGCTTTATATAATGTTACACAAGATGACACTGAGTATTTGTTTTTTCGTCTTCTGCCCTGGAGTGCAGTGGCATCTTGCATGGCTCATACCACATACGCAAGTGTGGTTGTATATATATGCTAGAAAAGGTGGTAGAATAGGTAGCAAGAATTTAATTACTATGGACAATACTTTCTTGGTTTCCACTGATGGCTCTAAAGGAGTGCAAGGTCATGCTCAGGCAGTATATAACTAATTATAGAAATAAATATTATAACACAGGAGAAGAAAAATGAGCAAAGGTGGCTATCAATCACATCTGTCCTTTACTGATCACCAAAACATCCTTAAGCATAGAATGTGCAAGTATTTTCTCACAGAAGCATTTCATCTTGCATGGTTTTATTGGTTCTTCAAGTATATTTTTAGCACTGTGTGAACAAAGCACACATGGCACTATATTTTTACCTTTGGCAGAATTTTAACACAATACAGTCTGACTTCTGCTAGCACTGATGTGAGGAAATGATTTCCAAAATCAGTCTTTAGTAGCTCCACGACATCCCACTTGTGTGCGAAGTGAATTCCAAAACAAATTTTCCTTTGTCACAGCAGAAATCTATATTATTATTACTATAAAATATTAATCTATCATACATTTTAGTTTAGGAGATTATTAAAAAGAAGCTACTGAATTATAATCTCCATTGTGACCCTCTTACCTTTTTCATTTTGGCTTAAACTTACTGATGTTTTATTTAAGATGAATTTCAATTTCTTATTAATAATAATAACTTGAACTGTCTGTCACTCTATATATGCAGAGCATATGGCAGAGACCAAATTTTAGCTTCATTTACTTTCCTATATCCCCCAAATTTCATCCCAGTATAGTGTATTAAATTTGCTGTTATTAATTGCAAATAGAAAATATAGACATCAAATCCAGTGCCATACCACCAGGAACGCACTCCACTCTTCCACGAGGTAAGACTTCATTTTGGCGCTGATTTTATTCCCTGCAAACAAAGTTTCTAAAAAAAAAATTCCTGGTGTAGCTGTATCTGCCCAAAAGTGTAGCATCAGAGCTACATTTGATGCCCCTATAGTTCTGGAGAGGTGTAATTAATTCAACTGATTTAAGATGTCTGCTTCAGGGTGAGTGAATATTACACTTCCTTTACGAAATAATATGCCAGACTAGCAAAAGCTCTGATACATGTTGGCACATGAAAGTTGATTAAAGGCATCAAACCTGATAAAGATTTTACAAAAGTCTATCTGTAAAACAGGAGTATTTAACGTGAGAGTTCACAGTGGAAAGGAAAATCCCAGCCAAACAGGGATAATCTGTGCAATGGAAGGTGAAGAGTTTAACCTTTTTATTTTTACTGACACTAGTAAGACCACAGAAACAGGTTTTGACATAAGAGTTTAGTCTGCACAAGATTTTTACAGACCACAGCAACCTTTAAAACATTTTGTGAAAAATAAATCTCATGCTGTTCTAAAGAATGCTTTTTCTGTTGAATTGAAAGGATGGCTTTTCTATTATCCATAATTATTAACTATTCTTTAACTCCCTATAGAAGTAATTTTCAAATGACCCAAAAAAAAAAAAAAAAAAAGGTTTACTTCTGGAAGAAAACACAGAGGCTTTATAAAGGAATTTTAAAAAATAAGGCTCGTGCTCTTTCTGGTTTTCTATTTGCTAACACAGTTTTGTAAACCTTTGACTTTGGAAAAATACACTACTTGCACTGGTTTATGTATTTTGCTTAACACCATTAAAAGCAATCAAATTCTAAAAGTGCATAATTAAAAGATATGTACATCTTTGCAAAATAGGGCCATAAATTAATTCATACTGGAACAAGGGAGAGTCTTCAGCCCAGTGAAAATCAGCCTTACTGATTTTGTAGAATTTGTCCATATGGCAACATGGGATAGTTCAAGCTGGATCCCTTTAATGACAAACAAAAATAATGTGCCTGTAAGCAGCTGTAAAAAAACACACAATAGTTTCTTCCAAAAAAACCTAAAACAAAACCAGAAAAATCAAACAATCAAAGAAAACCCCAAACAAACACCAAAAAACAAAACAAAACAAAACCCAAAAAAACCAACAACAGCAGCAAAAACCAAAAAAAAAATCCCAACCAAAAAACCCCACCAAACAACCCCACCAATGTCCTATTTGCATCTTTTGTATTACCTCCCTAGAGGTCATTAGTTATAAATGAGTCCTGTTTCTTCACTTGATCTTGTTCCCACCAACATTTTTCTGTAGCTCTGTAGTTATATTTTCATTATGTTTATTTACTGTAAAAGGTTTTCTATTATATTAATCTTCCTTGCTTCTGGATGAAAGAACTGTTCAAACCGTGAGGGAGATACTAAAAAATCAACTATTCAGAACAAGAATATGCTGCCAAACTTTTGCAGAAATGCATAAGTGTTCACAAAACGTTAGAGCAGAAGTGACTCAGTACCCAGGAAGTTGGACTAGAGTGGTTGCACCATCAGGAAAGAGTGAAAATATGACAACTTGGTGGTGATCTGGGAAGTGAAAGATATTCTGAGAATAAAAATAATGTTTCAGGAATAATATATATGTACTTATTTTGGGAAAGAAGAAGGAGGAAAGAGACACTGAAATTTATGCATCAAAATATTATGCATCCTTGTTTTGGGAGGACCAGGAATACAATTTCACAAGTGTTGTATGATTTTTTTGCTTATATTTTTTTCCTAAAATAATGATGGAAATCAGAAAACTGAAGCTTTGGAAAGAGTTTATACTTCCTTAGCTATTCTTGTATCACAGACTCTTTCTGCAGCACAATAAAAAGGAATATCTTTTGTTATATAAACTGGCTTCTTAAACCAGCAGGCCTCACAGTTTTCGCAGAGCAACATATTCTTGTGTGCTAAATGTGAACTGCATGTTATTCTAATGCTACTTTCCATAAATCCAAATAGAATTGGATTGGGATTTCCTTCAAGTCAAAACAATAAACCTTTCCAATACACTGTGAAATATTGCGGAGTGATTTCAAAGTAGAATTCAAGTAATGAAGTTCATTTTGAACTCTCTTCATTAAGCTTGAACAAATAATGACTGCAACATCCACCTGCAAATATTTATTACAGTGATATACTATGAGCTAAAACACATCATTTAGTATTTTTGTACCCTCTAGCTAGACACCTTTAAAGAGAGGCATCATTGGCTACTGCAGAATACACCATGAGAGTAAAGATAATTACCAAGAAGAAGAAAACCACTGGAGTAATTGAATGCTCTTTGAGACATTAATATAGTAACAGACAATTAAAGTATTCCTCTGTCTGTTTTCCTCACTGAAAGCACAGCTTTGCACACTAACTGTGTGGGTAACCCCATGGGCTTTGGTGGCATAGAGCTATCTGACTGAAGACAGCATGTATATGTTCACAAAACTGCATCTCGTTTTCTTAAATTTTAGGCAAATTTCTCATCTTCATTTGCAATGTTAAAAGAAATCCTGCTACATGAAGGAGGAGATCATAATTTCAGTAGGCTTTGAAATATCTCTAAATTAGCAAAAATATTCTCAAGTCTTCAATTGACAGTCAATTAAAAATATAGTGTGCTGATCCAGTGAGGTACTGTGAGTTTGATTCTTCATTGGAAAGGAAAGAAATTATAATATTTGTTTTGGAAGTTGTCATTATATGCGCAACAAAATGCCTGTGGATCCCTACACCTGATATAAAAGAAGCAACAAACTTAATAAATTACCTTTGAAAATTTTTGGATTTGCTCACAAAACGTTTCTTTCTCAAGAAATATAAACTTGTTGATCTAAAAAGTCTTGAAAGTTAAAATAAGAATTAATTCACAAAATGGCAATTCAGGTTCTCACACCATTCTGGATGGTTCATCACCTTGACTGATTAGGGGGAGTGTGGTATCTAGGATAGTTTGATGACAGCTTCTCCATTTAATCACAGGAAAAGAGAAAAGCAAAACAATTAAAATTTAGGCCTTGAAGGAACTCCTTTTGGGATACACATGTGAATATCTTACTAATTAAAACTGCCAGTGATCACAGCCTGACGCTGTGCAATGCCAGGACACCGTGCTTAAGCTGATGGAAGAACAGAGTGCCTCAGCACAGGGAATAGAAAAAGGAGGGTAACAAGAAACTCTTTGGATAAATATTTTCTCACTTTCTTTTTTTACTTGTCTTTGATCTTCCATTATTGGCTTTTCCATTGGTCTTTCTTTGTGGTTTCCACATTCCCTATCTGCTATATCTTTCTCACTTAGTATGATCATGCTCATGTGTGCTACTTTCCTTAGCAAATTTTGTCCTTTTTTAAAATTACTTTTTAATTTCTTGTGAAGTTTTAGCTTCTGTGGCTTCTCCTCACTTAAAATTATACAATTGTTTATTATTTTAATCTTGACCCAAGAGTTTTTAATTTCATTTCCCTGGAGCCTTTTGTTTTCTCTATGCCTCTCTAAACACCATCTGCTCAACTAATTTGATTGAACATAGAATCCTGAGGCCTGGGCCTCCTCTTGTACCTTTTCCACTCTTCTACAACTCTCAAATTCAATGGACATATTTTCATTTGCAATGACATTATTGAGAGCACAGCCCTAACAGATGAAACACTGATTTATTAATCCATTCTGTTTGAAGATCTTCCACTTATGTATTCATGGGTCTAGAGAATGAATTTCTAGCCTAGAAAGGTTCCTACTATATCATAATATAACACAGAGAACACACACCTTCACTTTTCTACCAGAAAATCACTAACACATTCCTCACACTATTTCAGGTACTTGGAAACGAGCAGGAAGATCTTGTTTTGAAAAAAAAAACTTTGAATGAGGTAAAATGATAGAAATTATTGAACCAAAGTCTTTAGGGGTAAAGCATAACACAGCAGAGAAAAAGAGATTTCCTGAAAAGTTTCATTAGTCTTTCACCAAAGGGTGTTAAGATAGTAGTAAAAGACACTAAATAGTACTGTATCATTGTTCTTCTTTCTGAAAGTAAAAATTATCCAGAATATCTTGCCAGAACAATCTTCTGGCATATTTGGTTAAGCTTTTTTTAAAAGTAGTTTCTGAGTATTCCTTTTAGAAATAGGATTTTTTTTAAAGTTTTGTCTAAGGTCAGCTAACATTGGATGAAAAAAGAAATAGGTTAAACTTCACCAAATAACCAGAAATCAAATAATCATTCTAGTAAAACTAATTCAGTATTTCCCATTTTAAAATAATTTTGTTTTTACTTTATAAAGAGGATTGTATGGAATGTTTTGCTGTGTTATTTTACCCCAAAAAGTTAGCTTTTATTTCAGCAAACCACGTAAATTCAATATGACAAAACCGAGAACTGTATGTATATTCAATAATTTACTTCCATTATGTCATAAAATGGGAAGTTAGAGAGTAGAAGAATATTTTCCTTAAGGCAATCACTTAGTGTTTTGACATTTCTAAAATGGGACACAGCAGAGAGTATGGAAAATATCCTCACACAATAATAATCAAATCGGAGGGAAAATGAGGTGAAGTATGAAGGTCTCAATTCCATGATTTGTTTAATTACATTTTTTATTATGTCCTTTTTTCTGCTCTGCCAGGCTGTATAATTTCTTTACTGAATTTTACATATTAAACTGAGTTTATTTGTTAGATTGGTCCCAAGAGCTTTCCTCTAAGAATGCTTGGTTTTAGCCCTGTTTCTGTCAATTCTGAAATACATAATGAGCAAGGAATAACAGAAGGAAAACTCAGGAGTGGAAAGAAATACGAACAAAAGATGGGAAGAGAAGGAAAGAAACTGAGGAAATCCAGGAAAAGGGGGATAAAAGCTGAGCTAGACGGATGCAAAGAGGCTATTTGAAGGGGTGTCAGATAACTTGCATAATGGTTCAATAAATTACCATTTATTGTTGTGTTTCACCTTTAATCTTGGAAGCTTACAAATTTAGGGGAATAGCATGAATTTGCCACCAGCAGATATTAGTTACAGCTCATTCCACCCCAGCCTACACTTGCCAGATCTTTCTGAGTGATATGATGAATATACACTCATGACAAGCGCTTCTGGAGGAATCAGTTGTTTATGAAGCAACATGTGCAACACAATACTGATTCCTAATGCTTCTTCATCTGCATTGAAGAAGATTTAATGACAAAGGAAAAAGTTAGCCACAAACTGACTAGATAGGTCTAGAAATTATATTTCATTTATTGTATGTACTCTTGAAAGTAAGATGTGAAACACCATGATCAGAAAACTATACATAAAGCTATGAAATGCCAAGAAAAATAAGGAGGCAGAACAAAACAAATATTGAAGCTTAGATTGAATACACTTTGGACTGTTGGTTGAATTTCAGTGATGAAAGCTATCAGATATGTATGATATGTCTGTGAGGCAGCATCTGCAAATTTGCAGGGTATTTTGTAGCTACTCAACACTCTTTCGGCAGGGCACTTATGAATAATGTGTTGTTTCTAACTATATCCCTTATAAGATCCTCAAATAATTACATTCAAATAGAAAGTTTCCAAGAACTTAGTTTCCCAAGATTTTAACTCTCGTGAACAACCAGCTAACAGTATGCTTTAGAATTTTAATCAGAAATGCCACAGCACAGACTCTAGAAAAAGCTAAGGAGGGCCATATCCAGTTTCAGCTGCAGAAGCTTACTCAGGAATAACTGCCTAAGTTCTCAAAGCCATGATTTTCTCCAATTTCATAGGCATAGCTATAGTTCTAATACAATTTTCTTCGTGGCTTATTTTTTTCAGGTTCATAGTTCTGTTTTGCCCAAGTTGAACTTCTTTTACATTTCCGTAAATTTCCTGTAAACTTCTTTTACATTTACATTTCTTTCCTTATTTCTTTGTTTTAGTTTAATTTCAATTATGCTATTTCTGGAAGACTGGTGTATTATGGGCAGGTATTTGGTCTAACCAGATTATTTCACAATGGGCTAAGCAGAATGGCAATGCCATGGATTTTGCTTTCTGAGAGATTCAGTTCTCATTAGCTTTTCCATAATCTTGGGTATATTTCCAGTAGTCCAAGCACTAGCTGAGTTCATAAATAGAAAGTGATCATATCTTTGCAATTTCTGAGATTAAAAAAACACAACAAATAAGGTAAAGGAGAGTTAAATACATTGCCTAGAACAGGGTTAGTTCTGCTTGTTTGTTCAAACTAGCCGTGATGATTAAGGAGAAGAACCAATTAGGTGCAGAACAGGTGACTCAATTTAGCTTAACTCCCTGATTAGACAAGAGGAATTAATTTAAAAAAAAAGGAAAAAGCAATTGAGCAGCATACATGTTGACAGGATACCAATTAACAGAAATAACATAAGTGTCTAAATACAAATACGATTTGTGTATGAAGAACTTGGGGACACACATGACAATGAGAAATGCTAAGAGAAGGGAGAACTCACAAGAGCTGCGTAAAAATATGTGAAGAAAACATTGATATTAGTTATCTAGTTATTTCCATATGCTTGCTATATTTAAATATATTATGTGCTAGAACAAAAGCTATATATGTTTGGCAAAGTTTATTCAGATACATCTAGTCAGGGAAAATAATTGTGATGAACATAATTGAAACAAGAGATGATAGAAATATATCAGTTGCCTAGAGAGCTGCAGTTAGGTTTCACTCTCTAAAGACAATCAAGGTTTTCATATATACATCAGTTAGACTTCGATTGTGATGAAAAATATTCAAAGACTTCCTGCAAACACCTTAATGTAAATATTACAGAAAAATTACATAATTCCTTTAAAGCGAGACTAAGACAAACTATCAACTATTTAACATCGAAATTAAAGCCTTTGCTTTTCAGAAGAGTTAAAAAAATTCTCTTGATTTGAAGATTAAAGAAGGTCAAAACAATTATTTGAATTTAATTAAAGATGGACAATCTAGAAATGCATTTGTCTGAAATTCTACCAGGAGGTACTTTGAAGAGAAGTACTTGGGATATTATGTGTCCCTCCAGAACGAAATAATATAGCCCTGGCATGAAATACTTTCATCTTGGAGCACGGATGGGCGACATTTTCTTGATCAGAGCGTCTAAGTGATAAGTACAGGCTATAACACAGTTAATGAGAAACAGTACAGTGAAATCAATGCTACAAGCCAGATTTGAAATCCCAGTCCAGGAATGGTAACATTCATGATGAAACCCTGATTTGTGTGGTTAGTGCTGTGCAGCTGACGAAGCTTCCTTGGTCAGTGACTGAGGCTTCTCACCAAGAGATTCTCATCCTGACCCTGCGTCAGAATCACTGCCTGAAAATTTGTCAATGAGTTTGATGATGTAAAACAGTTTCTCCTTCCTGTAGTTTACCCAATGGAAAGTTTACAAATATTGACTATATTACTATTCTGGGTATTTCCAAGAAATTCCTACATAGGGAATAGCAATACAAACCACATTCAATTAATCTTTTGCCTAAACAATAATGTTAATATTTTTATTATTTTGGGGATGAACTAATCACAATAGAAATTAGGTGGTTTTTGCCTTCAGTTATGTATTTATAATGTGAATATGTAAATATCTAGATTGGCATCCTGACAGAAGCTAATTATACATTCTTTGTATTGCTCCTTCATTTTATATTCAAGGTAATTAGAAATGAGACTTGCTTTCTCTATTATTGGAATTCGGGGGAAGTGCAGTTGTACCAAATTTTTGTTGCATAAGATAAGAAATATGAGCAGCCAGGTGAGGTGGTTCACAGAAAATCATGGAGTATTTGAAAATGAATTCCTCATTTTGCTTTGCTTGCATGCGCAGTTCTTGCTTTATCTATTTAACTGTTTTTATCTTAACCCATGAATTTTCCCACTTGTGCTTTTCAGACTCCTTCTCTCTCTCCAGTCCTGTTGGTGGGGGAATGAGCAAGCAGTTGTGTGGGGTTAAGTTGCCTCTTGAGGTTAAAGCACAACAGCCACTCTGATTTACAACCTGTTATGTGAAAATACTATAAATTTTAATTCTTATCCATTAAAGCTGTAGCATCTTCCAGTCCATCAGAGATAAGCTTTTCACCCTAGAATCAGACTGATAAGTATTTTTCAAACCAGGCATTTGGGTTTTTCCCAAGAAGAAAAGCTTTTTTTTTTTTTTTTCAAACAGACCAATATTGAGATGGAATAACAAAAAGCTAAAGAGAAAAAACATGCTGGAGGGGTAGGTCTTCTCTCTAGACTTAATAAAACCACTTAATATAAAAGCATTTAAAAAGTATTCTTTTCTTACAAAACTCAAAGCAGTATAAACTACCTTATATTTAAAAAGGAGACATGAAAAGTGCTCATCTAAGTAAATGCTAACTCTATGTAAAGCTGAGATATTTCGGCTGTGGTTTCAGACACAGTTCAGAGTTTACTGCCAAAGATTCATCCTATGAGACGTCCGTTTTCTGAACTAACAGTGAAATCAATATGATACTTCACACAGCCTGCTTGTCTGGGAGCAGGGTGTTTGAGTGTTTCACTTAAGAGCTGGAGGGAAAATATCCTGCATGAAATGTCTCAAACAAATTTGCAGAAGTTTCTACAGTTTAAAAGAAAGAAAGAAAGAAAGTTAAAATATCATTTTCTCTAGAGACCAATTATAGCAAACAAAGTTTTCCTGACAACTTTGCAAAGAAAACCATAAAGATGCTACAAGACATTCTTTTCTAGATTATCTTTCTCTTTCTCTCAGCAATTGTGTTTCTACAAAATATATTTCACAAGATTAATCTTCTGAGTTATACTCTTTAACATGCTCACAGGATCATCAATCTCACTCTCAAGCTGCTATAAATGAGTAATTCACAACAGCACCACAGCATCTGCTAGTCCTGTATTCCTCCTCACTATTAATGTATCAGTTTAAAGGTCAGTAGCACAACCTGAACAAAAGACTCACTGGCCTAAAAGAAAGTGCGTATTTTACAAAAAAAGCATGGAAATGCTCAGTCTCCATATTATACCAGCAGAAGAAATCTTCCCTTGCTGTTTTTTCTTAAAGTTGGTCAGTTTTATATTGAGTTGATGAACTCCAGCTATTTCTCCCAGAGGAAGATCAAATTTCCCCTAATTTACTATTTTCCGTCAGGCCCTACCTCTGCTCTGTGTGTAAATCCAAGAAGAATGAGGCCCACCACTTTAAATAGAGCGTTCCAGGCATAAGTTATCATGACAGCCTATTTTACCCAGAAGTGTAATTACAGAATCTCAGAGATGCTAACTAAGAGGAAAAAAGCTGCATACCTAAACAGATGCTTGTGCATCTTGCTAAAAAATTTCCTCATGTTTGCAGAATCAAACAGGAGGGAGAGAAAGACAAATCGAAGGAAAGCAGGTCATGTGCATGCGAGTGTGTGCATCCTCTGTACCACAGGACATTATTGTGCTGCTAAGGCAGCGCCCTGAGCCAAACAAAAACCTGCTGAGCATCACAGAGCCTTTTGCCTCCAGTAAGCAATGCCCTAAAATCCTCCCAGGGCCCTGTCTGGAAAGGCTCCAGTGTCTGCCAGTGCACTAACCTCATCTGTCCATGCATTAGAATGTTCATGCTGCGCTGTGTTTCCTGCATTAAGGACAGCAGGATGGTGATACAGCACCAGGACAGGATTAGTGTCACACTTACTATCACCTAACCAAACTTGCCTCCTGACCAAGCCAAACCACAAGTGTTAACATAAAATTAAAACACAAACAAGAAACAGAGAGAATGTCAGACAATTACTAATTTACACCAACTGGGTATAGGTGTTCAGATACCCTACAGTTCTGAAGGACTCAAGTAAAAATCGTGATCTAAACTCCTCTTATAGAGAGTCAGTGATCCAGATTCTATGAAAATGTTCATTAAAAGCCTTACTCACCTGGTATTGTTACCATGGCATCCACCTTACCCACAGGTCTGAGTACTGTGTCACTATGTGATGTTGTCTGGTGGCGAAAGGAATTTGAAAAATGTCTCTGGAGAGGGCTGAGAGGCACTCTTAAATTTGCATAAAGCAATTTGTTTTCTTGTTCTCCCTATTCTTAATCTTAAACTGAAGGACTATCCACTTACCCCAAATCATACTTTTTTCCCAGAGGTGATACATATTATTAGCCTCATTTTGACAGCTAGGTCGTTACTCTTCACACCTTCTTGTGAAGGAAAAGGAAAGGTATTAGTGACTCTGCAGGGTGATACAGAGGGAGAGTTTAATTCTGATACTCTGAATCTTACTGTGTTAGATGCCTACAGTCAAGTAGACTTAATATCCTGTAAATTGGTGCTCTAGATACTACACTCAAGCTCTAATTTTATATGATGGTGCAGGGGTATGTGAGAAAACAGGCACCTGCAGTACACCACCTTTAATCCTGTGATGCCCAGGACACAGTGCCAACAGGACATGTCACAGTGGTACAGAACTGCTCAGTTTCTGCACTGCAAACCTACAACAAGTACTGAATATACTTCTCACCTTTGGAGAAAAATATACTTGAAAAATACATCATTTTTCCCTCACAGTTTTCATCATATTTATTTTCTACAAGGCTCAACCACAAAACGTGGACAAATTTTCAGTTTCAGAAAGATTTTTTCTTTCTTCATTACTAAGTTTAAAATAAAAACATGACAATAGTTAAAGAATAAAGGACTGAGAGTGTCTTTGATAGTAGAACGCAAAATTGTTACTAACCTTTGGTAAGCCTTAGAAAGAAAAAGAGCTGCAGCATGTAAATCTCTCTAAGGGAGTAGGATCTGAGTGTGTAAACACCACACCATAACACTCTGCAATACAAAACTGACAGCTCATGTAAACACTGTGGCCATCTAAGGTTTCTTCTCAATAAAATTTGGCTGCATGCACAAATCATTGCAATATCCTTAACATATGAATGTTTCAGAAAGAATAGAGAAATGTTAGAGAAATCTAATGAGTCAAGGAAGTTTTGCTGTATTATGCTTAATAATATAGCATCTCTCTCAGTAACGGAGAAAAAAAAAGATATCTGAAGCTGAACAATCACATCTTAAAAGTAACTGTTTTCATCAATAATGCCAGCATTTATTTGTGTCTCTGTAGGTTCATTATTCTCAGTGAATGTGAACTCATTTCATATTTTGCAGATCTAAGCTTGAAAGACCATTCTGAATCAAGAGTTCTGCACTTTACACAGACTACCAGGCAGCAGTTCCACTGTCAGCAAAATAGTTAACGTCAAGTAATAGCATCTATGAAGTAACAGAACAGTTCCTATATCACCTGGATTTCTCTAATGGCTTTGACATATTCCCCCGTAAAATCCTTTGCCAAATGAGAGAGAGATGAATTTGACGGGTGGGCTGTTCTGTGGACGAGGAATTTGTTGAATGGTTGCATTCAGAGTGTAGTGGTCAGCAGCTCAATGTCACAATAAAAAGTGACGCCCCTCAGGGGTCAGTACTGGAACCAGTACTCTTTAATGTCTTTGTCAATGACATAGAGGGATTGAGTGCACCCTCAATCCGTTTCCCGACACCACCAACCTGAGTGACACACGTGAAGGATGAGATGCCATTCAGAGTGACCTGCACAAACTCAAGGAGTGGGCCCATGTGAACCTCATGAGGCTCAACAAGACCATGTGTAAGTTCCTGCACATGGGTCAGAGCAACCCTCTGATATCAATACAGGATGGGGGATGAAGGGATTAAGAGCAGCCCCGCTGAGAAGGAACTTGGAGGTGCTGGTGGATGAAAGGCTGGATGTGAGCCAGTAAGGTGTGATTACATCCAGCTGTGTCCTAGGCTGCACCACAGGAAGCTTGGTCAGTAGGTCAAGGGAGGTGATTCTGCCCCTGTATCTTGAGATTCCACACCTGGAGGACAACTCTGAAATCCTCAGCACAGGAAATGCATGGACCCATTGCAGTCAGTCCAGTGTAGGACTGCAAAAATGATTGGAGGTCTGGAACAGTTCCCCTGTGAAGAAAGACTGAGAGAGTTGGTGTTGCTCATACTGGAGAAGAGAAGGCTCCAGGGACACATTAGAGCAGACTAGATGACCTTTAAAGGTACTTTCCAGCCCACACCATTCTGTGATTCTATGACTATGAACATTTACACCTGTTGTCAAGTGGTTCAACTTTCCAGATGGCTACAACAGCAGGGTTTGTGATTAAAGTCATATCTATGTCATGAAAACAAACAGTGGCTGACTCCTTATGAAGTGACATGGAAAATGATATCTGAGTGAGCATCATGTGAATTATCCTTAGAGTTATGATCAGTCATGCCAGGTATTATGTAATACTGTTGTTTACCACTGCACCTTGTGATGGTTGGTCATTCAGGGGTACCCAGTGCATTGCCCCTGACTGCGTTGCTGTCACGCCCTGAAGTGTCCACTCATGCTGGGCACACTGCAGGATTATGTTTCTTGCCTCAGTTTTCAAGGTGACAATTTGGCCTGGTAAATCAGCTTACTCATTGGCTTGTGACAACTAGCTAACATATTTTCATTCAGAGTACTGCTTAAAGAGAGGCCTTTTCTGTCTTGAAAGGTTTCATTTAGCCAGGGCAATTAACTTAAGCTGCTCTGAACATCTTCCTATTCGAGAGCTAGTGCTATTCTATTATTATCATGGGAATTTTGCAAGCACTTCACAGGTTGTGAAAATACTCATCTCCATGTTGAGTATTTTCTCATATTTCAGTGGAATTGAGTATTTATTGCTTCCTTTTTAAAAGTATTTCTGTTCCATTGTTGCACAGTACAGATGTTGCAACAATATGAACAAGAGCATTTTCTTGTCTTTAACATCGTTACAGTTTTAAATTTTAGTTCTCTCTGCTGATGTGCATCAACAAACTTCTCACACTGATCTAGCAGTCACAGATTTTCTTCATTCCAGAGAGACATGTTAACAGAAGGACTGTGATCTCCATGATCCCAAACCCCAACAATACAACCAAATGGACCACTTCAACTGGCTTCCATAGCACAGTTCCCAGCCCACAGCACTAATTTTGGACAATCCATCCCACTAAAAAGACAGTGACAGAGCAGGGTGGAAAACAACTCAACCCACATCTCACCTGGTGGCCATTTCTGGCAGGGCTTAGACTTCCTTCATGTTATAACTGGTTGCCTGGAGGTTCCCTCTGTAGTTATCCTTTGTCATGTGAAATGTTCAGGATCTTGTCCTTGGGCAACCAATGCTTGTGTTCACCACCTTGAGCACCACAGTGCCTGCGGCTGCTGGATAACCGTTCACCTCCCAGAGGAGGAAGCAGTGGTGGATACAGTGGAATTTTGCACATCAAAAGGATTAAAGCACTTAGCAGAGGATTAGAAACGTGATTCTAGACTCTCCTGAGCCTACTATCTTCAAATCCAGCAGGATGGACCAGCCACAGCCATACAAGAGGAGGAAACCCTCTGATTTCTCTAGGCATTTCAGTCTGCCTTTGTTAGTGGTTTACTGGGCTTCTGCCAGATGATTTCTCTGTGACTATTTACCACATTACTGTCCCCTGCCCTTTGCTCAAAGTCATAAAAATGGAACATAGCATTTTACTCTAAATCTTATTATGGACAAATGGAAAGACACTACATATAAAGATAAAAATTCACTGTTACTTTAAAAAGTCACATCTTCCAAATTATCTAATTAACATAACAAAATTCTTTAATAATTGATATACCAAATTTTTGTAGGATCTACTAATTTCATTTCACCTATTTGTCTATTCAACATTCCTCTTTTTCCTAGGGTCAAGACCTACAGCCTTCCTCAAAGAGAAAGAGGGGTAAGTAGAACGGGTTGTAAGCAACCTGAGATCCTTGCTGAGAGTATGATGTTCACAGTTGTGGGAGTTTCTTCCTTTTCTATCCTGTGGTATACTTGGAGCTCTATTTATATATCTTCTTATCACACTCTGCCTCCTTCTCGCTGGTTCCCTGCTGAAGTCTGATCATTTCCCTGCCTGGCCTCAGTTGACATCAAGGGCTGTTTCTTGCACAGCGATGCTGCCCCAGATCAGACAGACCTTTACCTTATTCCTGGTGTTCACAGAGCTTCTGCTCACACAAAGGGGAGGAAGAGTCACTCGGCCTCACTTAAAGAAATCTGAAACTGTGCCAAGGCAAACCCACACATGTGCTGACACCCTGCACTGCCAAGTCAGTTCAACACTTTCGGCCTTTCATCAGTAATGGGAAATTCATGTTTTCGGAGATACAGCAGCAAACATTCTGACCTTCTGACCTCCCTCCTGCTTTTTCTCTTTAAAATAGAATGTCCATTTATTAAGCGCACTTGTCTCCATATGTGCATACCAGTTCTGGAAACAAGATCCATTTATGCTATGCTGCTCCTCCTCACAATTTGTACATTACAAATTTGGAGAAGACAGCCAGGATTCTATCAAAGAAGCTTTGTCTATGTCAAGGAAATAAATCAGATTTTTTTTTTAATGGAACCCAGAGCTCTATCAGATCTTCCTTTATTCCTTCAAATGGAGACGTGGAGTGGAAAAGGGTGCAGACCATATTAATTACAGTTGTACTTACAATTTATTTCCCTAGTTGCTATTCTGAGCTTGACAAGAAAAAAATACCAGAGGAAACTGGTAATCTATCCTGTGTTGGAGGTCAGTTATGTGCTTTTATAACAATCCTCTCTGACTTAAATCTTTAAATTTGAAATTATATCTAATGAAGCATTGTCTTTGTTTTCTCCTATTGAGATCATTGATGAAAGAGAGAGTGGAAGCAATCTCTTTTACAGGATATGTTTTTGGTAGTACTTTACGAGATTTTTCTCATTATGGAGATTAGATAAGAATGATACCTTCCAGTAGGTTACAAATATCTTACTAAGAGTTTTCGACAATGTGGTAAGTACTCGATAATGCAAATAGAATTGTTCTTGAATACAAAATAAATCACACAATTATTAGACTGCTATTCCTTTGTTCTCTCCATTCTTTTCAAAGACTGCAATTTGAGCAGTATTTTGATGCACAATAGTCTCCAATTTTAATTTTATCTTAATTTTGTAAGTAGAGGAACATATCTCTATCCGGAGATATCTACAACTACCATCTAGTCTCATAAAAATGGTTCTCTTGAAGGAAAAATAATGATAAAATGGTTCACTGGTTTCACAAAATCAGTTTTATTACCCTTAAAATAACAGGCTTAATGAAATACAAATTTAAAAACAGAACAGAACAAAAATTTCTTTGTAATCTAAATGACCGGTTTAGGGTTTTGTTCATTTTTTGAAAAATAACTGGAATTTATGAAATGAGTGTGCTCCAGGGGTCCTGGGTATTTTATCATTAGGAATCTCAGAAGAGTTTCGGTAAATGTTAATATTGGATTAGATACACAAGGATCTCATAAAATTAAAGTGTTTTTAGAACTAGCTAGCTAGCTTGCTATTATCAGGAAAAAAATGTCCTGTAGATGTTTTCACTACATATGACAGGAAGAGATATAATTGATCACACTCATCTCTTAAAAATATTAATTGCACTTTGAAGAAAGGCAAATGAACTAAAAATCAGCACTAAAAGAACAACACAACTCCAGTCTCCCTAAAAGAGACATTTGTCAGCTGTTGCCACTTTGCTTAATTTAGCACAAATTGTTATTTCAGGATGTCATGATTGCTGTAGAGTGGTTTGTTATTTAAATCACTATGGTATTTGAATGAAATAGTCAAAATCAGAAGACCATATATTCACTGAGTGCATACATGGTGTCAGATGTTTGTGAATCACAAACAAGCATCAGAGGCTGACACTGACTTGTGAAAAAATCCTGAATCCCTAAATGAACTGCTGAATATCTTCAAAACCCAAATTAAACTCTTACTCATCAAATTTCTTTAATATTCCCTGCAATCACCCAGTAAAATAACTCAACAAGGGTAAACTAAAATTGTGCCTCCAGGACAAGGGTGGGGAAAAAGACTCTGACACCTCCTTGAAATACAACCGTAGGACCTGGAACCTGCAGCCAGCATGTCCTGTTGCTGTTGATTTATATGTACAAAATTCAGCAGTAAAAGGCTTTACATTCAAATTAACAATTAATAGTATTCAAGGAAAGCTTGGAAATTATCTTGCCTTTGGACAGTGAAAGATTAAACACAGGAATCTGTGCTACTTCAAAATAGCAATATATTTAATGTTCTTTTCTTCCTTGTTACATGGTTGAGACAAGGTCATATTCCATTTGTCTTCTCTGCAGTTGCATTATAAAACTCTAACTGGCTTCTCATCCTTCCCCCAAGAAATAAACAACTTTTAATCACTATTTATAGGATACACCCTATACTCCACATCTTAAGATTTTATATATATATAATATCAGAATTTATACTCCAGAACATTTCTTGACATTTCATGAGCACACAGTGTACTTAGAGCCACTCTTGAAGGAACAAGGCTTTCCTGGACCCCAGGAACAGGAGTACCTCTCTGGTGCAGTCACAGCAGAACTGTTTCCCCGTCTGTCATCTTCCCCTGTAAGTTTTTGGATGCCAAGACTGAGTAAGCTCTCTGGACCCCACACACCCCACTCTGCACCTTTGTTTATGGGGGAAAAGCAGGGGGGACACCCACGCAGCAAGACCCTTCTACCTGGGGCTGAGCCGAGGGCCTTGCTCAGTCCCACAGCTCCTGAATGGATTTTTAGTGACATGATGTGGCTGCCTCTAAGCCAGGCTTAGCACTTCAGACACTTATTTTGGAGCAGAAATCTTCTCTCTTGCATAACGCCAACTTTTTTAAAAAACTTTAAACTACTATCTACTTTTATCATGCCGAACACCGACCCTCCCCTTCACACTATCTTCAAGAGCATAAGAAGGTCTCTTTAATGGCTAGGACTATTTCTGTCTCATAGTTATTCTAAATTCTGAACTGGGAGCACTGAAAATCTGTGTTTTGTGATTAGATTTGAACACTTACGTGTTCATGGAACAACGCCTTATGCTTTTCAAAATTATATATTTATCCAGATTTTGAAGCATACTTGAGTAATAACACCACAAGATGTGAGAAATTACTAATATATTCAGACATTGACTACCACTAGACATAAATAATATGCCAATAATTTTATATGAGAAGAAAATATAAGCAATCTGATAGAACTTCTCACACAGATATATATATACACATTTTTCAAAGACAACCTACGTGAGATGGGTTATTTATACCGAATCTACAGTGATGGCATCTGAAATCAGCTTTAGCCTCTAAACATTAGATAATTAACTTCCGGTTTGCTGAAAAAACACTTTATCATAAACACTTCAGTCAATTATTCACCACTAGGAATGATGTTAGTGTGGGATTTTTAAGCAATCATGAGATCTCTTGGACTTTACTTCCAAGTCATCTCTTTCAGACACTGATTTCATACTTCTAAAAGAAAAAAATCAATTAGATATCTAAATAAATTGAAAATTACATGTGAGATATTTAAATACCAAAAATATGTATATCTTTTAGAACATCTGAGAGTCTTTATTGCATATTAACTGATCAATTATTATAAAAGATTTTGCAGGTTAGAAAATATATTTATTCCTTCATAAAATATGTTACTTTGTTTATACTCTGACTAGGTATTTTGAAATATCTAGAATGGTTAACTTTGTTTTTCAAACTTCTAAAAGAGAATGAGATCGAAGAAAAAAAAAAAGAGCTAACTTCAATCAAACAACATATTGCATCTATAAATCATAAATATTAATATATAAGTAACAAATATTTATTTACGATACGTAAATGTACAGATTTGTCTGCCCAATACTTCCATGTAGAAAAACAAATTAAGCAAACATATTAGGAATAAAATAACACAGAATTAGAATATGGAATTCAGAGCGCTAAGAATATCACTAAAATGGAAATATCACTCAGCAGATGCAAAACTCTGCTAATTATGCATGTGAAATAAAATTGTTGCATTTCTATTCTAGAAATCCCTCTCTAATCCTCAAAGGCATTTGCACAGCAGGGCCAGCATGGTGGGGCCATAGTGGAGCCCCAGGATCTGCAATTCCTCCACTGGTGGTTTCAGCTCTCCAAGTCATGAACGACAGAGAAGTCATCTCTGAAATTGCACGTGTTCAGTGACCACCTCTTCTCAAACAATGGATATTGCAAATATGGCTTGGTAATCTACAGGAAGTATTTCCTGCCTTCAGCATTCCAAACACAAATCACAAATGATGAAATGCTGAGGTATTACTGATAGTGTGCACCTTTACTGTAATGTGTATGGCAATTCCTATATCACACATGATTTCAGTGTCAAAGCAAGGCTAATTGCATTCCCATTTGTAAACAAAAAGTATGAATTCTCATAGTTCAAGTGCTATTAGTTTTGTTCAAACATTCATAAAAAGTGTTTTATCCCCAGTGGGCTGCACTTTGGCTCTTTCTTTGTAGGACCTGAGCAAACTGAAAGAAGCAAAACCACTATTTTGTGTACATATTGGTTTGCTGTTGAACAATATCAGCTTGGTGCATGCAAAGAATGACAAAAACCACCTTTATCTCATCGAACTGCAAACAGAACACAGCAGGTGTCTATACCTTAGACTGCTATTTAGATTTCTACTAGAGTGAATGAAAACCTAGACCTTAGCGGCCTAAAATACATATCAGCAGAGGACCATTAGAGTTAAAGCAGTGCCACAAGATATGCTCCGAGACATCTGCATGGAGGCTCAAACAGAAGGTCGGGAAAACACCCACAGCCATCTAGTACTGGGAGTCACTGTTCAGGCCACTGAACCAAGCCCCTGGTCAATACAGTCAATAAAATCTAAAGCCCTATGCATCTCACCTAGTGCAGGTGTCTGCTTGAAACAATTGCTTGTTAAACTCCACACAGAGTGCACTGAGCAGCTCCACCTTGACTGCGAAAGTCTCTTGCTGACACAGTCACTTAGCAGCTCTGTTTACTCAGAATTCCATCCCATTTGAAAAATGCACGTACATTTATGAAAGACAGTACCTATGGAAGTATTAAAATGAAAAATTAGCCTGTTTCAGATTGCAAATGGTACACAGGAAAGAATGATTTTTAAGACATGCGCTCTTTATACCAGCCTTATGAAATCCAAAAATAGTACACTTCAAGTTAAATATCTCAGCACTAATGACAGGAGAACAAAGCTCGAGAGGGAGAAACAAAGGAAATAATGTGGAAAGGACAATATGGTAAAAAAAGTGGTGTTTGTTTTTTTTGGGTTTGGGGGTTTTTTTGTTGGTTTTTTAAAATTGTTTTTGTGCCAAATTATAGTATTATGAGCTGTTTTAAATCTAAGTGTGAGCTTTTTCTTCCCTTCGTCTTTTACACAGTGTATTCTCAGATCTGAAGGACACCTCATCATTTCAAGTGAACAACAGAAATTCCCACATATTTGTGTTTTATATCAACACTGGGAAAGGTTTTCTTTTCACTTTGTCATATAAAAACTCTGAATCCTGAAACCCTAAGACTGTAAACAAAATAATACAAACTTATGATTCTCAAGGTATGTTGCCTACTCATACGCTCCCTCGTATAAATCCTTATATAACAATTCTTTTTTGACATTAAATACTTTATTCCAGAATTAGACACAGCTATTCTGTCTGCTATTTTATGCATTTTTCATTTTATATTGTTTCATTTGGCTTTTGCAGCAGGATGGATCTTCCTTTTTTTCTACAACATGCTCACATCTCCTTACAGTTAGGGAAATTCTCTGCTGTTGAATTATGAACAAAACCAAGTGCATTTTTATGTCTAGGTTTTAAAAAGTTGAGGAGTACCACTTCCATAATTTATAACACCCAAACTGCCATATGGGAGCATCAGACTGCTCATTTGAGGCTAACTATTATATCAAATATTTTCTGAAGTTACTTCTCTAAACCCAAAAGGACAAGGTTATCCATGGATTACAGTGAGGAATCAAAATTTTGCCTCTACCCATCACCATCTGTTCTAAATTCCTGCATGTGAGCAAATTTGAAAGTGGTTTTCAGCAAGCGAGTGCAGCAACCGCTTTACCCTTGTTGTATGTGTTAAGAATTGACACAGAAATACACTGGCTTGAACTATTGACAGCGTGAACCAAGTCCAACATCTGATTGTTGTCTCCATTCCTCACAATGGAAAGCTCATTTCTGTTATTTTCAGTTTTATGTAATTTCTAAAATGAAGGAGTTGTATTGAAGAAACTTTCTGAACAAATGGAATGTCTGTGGTTGACTGTACTCTGCCTCAAAAAAGATTATCTTTATTTCTGAGGGAAAAAAAACTAACAAAACACAGATCTATCTGGCTGTTACCTAATACCTACTTATCCAATTTCTCATGGAAAAGTAAAGTTCATGTCCTAAGAAATAAAGAAAATGAGGACCTGACAAGATGCATTAGAACCGTCCTCTACTCCGCCAGAACAAAGGAGGAGCGCGATGAATGATGAGTGCTTTAGTTTGCAAAGGATAGATCCATTGATCACTTGGAACGTGATTTAGTAAGTTTTCAGAGCTTGATAATAATACAATGCAGAAATGTCACATCGTGTTACTGTTATGCAGCAAAAGGAAGCTGAGCATTTTGCTTAGACTATTATCTTTCGGTAAAAAACTACTTTTGGGCAGTAGAAGCCAGGAGATTTTAAAGACAGCTATAATTAGTTCTAAAGAGAATCTTCTGGAGGATCTCTCAGCAGAGGATTTGCTATCTTTGTTAAAAATTATTAAGGAATCTAAGGCAAAAACCAAACAAAATTAAAAAAATCAGATAAAGACTGCAGAAGACTATGTAACAACTATTGTGGAAGTATTTGTGGAAAATATGTGAAAATATGTGAAAATATTGTGGAAAACAGTAATGCAGAAAATTAATAAGACAGAGTTTACAGTACTTAAATCAAAATGAATAGGCAAAAACACAATATAAATTTGTAAGTGAAATTTCATACAGCTATTAACTTTCCTTCAAAATACTCCAGTCACATAAACACATTTTCCATTATCCACATCAATGGGTTTTTAAAGGCTAGAGGTTTGTGCTTTGGTTGGGAAATTTTGCAAATTTGCACTGAAGTTTACAGACCAAACTTTCACTACAGGTAGTACAACCCCCAGAAGGAGGTTATAACAAGGTGGGGGTTGATCCCATCTCCCATCAGAAGTGCCAGGACAAGAGGAACTGGCCTCAACTTACACCAGGGTATTGGGTATTACAAAAGATTTCTTCAGCAAAAGGGTTGTCAAGCATTGGAACAGGTTGTCAGGGATGTGGTTGGGTCACTATCCCTGGAAGTTATTTGAAAGACAGTGGATGTGGCACCTGGGGACATGGGTTAGAGGAGAACTTGGCAGGGATGAGGTAGCAGCTGGTTTGGATGAGCTCAGAGGTCTTTTCCAACCGAAATGGTTCCGTGTTTCTGTGATTCTGTATAGGAAGCCCAACCTGAATTCCACTGTACCTCAGTCATTAATAGCCCTCCTTTCTTCATGCTGAACCAATATCCCCACTCATTTCTGATCATGTAATCTGATGAGGTTCATCACCTATGCATTCATTAATACAGAGTTTAGATTAGAATCTTCTGCCTTCCTTTCAGTAGGATCTACAAGCAAATCAGTGCTGACCAGTGAGAAGCTGCTGCTCCTCAAGGCAACAGGGGAACACCAGGGGAACACCAGGGGAACACCAGGGGAACACCAGGGAACACCAGGGGAACACCAGGGAACACCAGGGGAACACCAGGGGAACACCAGGGAACACCAGGGAACACCAGGGGAAAACCAGGGAACACCAGGGAACACCAGGGGAACACCAGGGAACACCAGGGAACACCAGGGGAAAACCAGGGAACACCAGGGAACACCAGGGGAACACCAGGGAACAGCTCCAGGGCTTGTTCCACCCGGAGCAGAGGCTGCTTCTGGGGAAGCCAACAGCAATCCCCCAAAACCTGTGGGGAGATTATTGGGAAGATGCTTCCAGGCTCCTCACAGCAAGGCCTGGTGAGAAAGTGAGGAGCAATAGGCATAAGTTGAAAGAGGAGAGGTTCAGAATGGATGTAGGGAGGAATCTTCTCCTTCAGATTGCCAGGGAGCGGCACAGATTGTCCAAAAACGTTGTGTGTGTTAGAAGGTGTTGCAGACAGACTGGATAAAGCCTTTAACAGCCTGATCTGATTTCAAGGCTGACCCTGCTTTAAGCAAGAGGCTGGACAAGGTGAAAATCTGAGGTTCCATGCAATACAATTTATCTGACTATTTTAAGTTGTGAATTTCATTATGACAGGCTTAACATACATATTTCTGAATTCTTACAGCTGAAGAAAACAACCAATTTATAAAGAAGGTCAGTAAAGTCTTAGCTAGGATGTGTTTTTCTGAACCAGATATTTCTGATGTAAATTTGGACATATTAGCCCAGAAATAGTTGAACCATCATATTGTGTTTTTGCAACACATAATTACAAGGGCCCATACTTAAATACACACCAAAAAAAAAAAAAAAAAATTTAAAAAAAGAAAAGGAAACATACCCCCACCCATTTTGGTTTTTATGTTTATAAATATGCAGAGAATGAAAATCTCCAACCAGTGATTTTTGGGGTTTATATTTTAGAAAGGTCTATGATGGCTTATGGATTGCAAGACCAACTGGCTCCTTATAGAAGACAAGTTATATAAGGAGCTGTTCCAGAGCCCCTGATGTATTTTGTATTAAAAGATTTCTTAAAATCAAAAAAAAAGAAAGGAAAACAAAACAAACAAACAAACCACAACACTTCAATTTTCGCATATTTCAGATCACTCATGGCAATTCTAAAAGCCTGACAGTATCACAGGTCTAGATATTAGAGTTGCTCAGTGGATTACAACATATTCAGGATTTAGAGATTCTCTTGTTGCAAATCCTCTTTCTTGATGTAAGGATGCGAGATTAGCCCATTAATTACAACCTTAAAAATAATGCTATCCTGAATCTCTTCTCTTGCAAATATCTATAATTAGACATTGCAAACTTTAATCAGGTAAGTATTCTGAAAGCTTCTGAATGATGAAAGCTAAATGAATGCCCCATGCAAGACCAAAACATGCAGTATGAAACAAGACATTCTGTGGAGGAACCAGTGTTTTCAGAAAGCAGACACAAGAATTCATGAATAAAAGATGTTACGAAAAGTAAAAACACTGAGCAAAATTTAATAGACTGGACCCTTCACTGCTCCATGCCATGTAAAGAATGGAAGCATATTTGGAAAAATCCATTGATTTGGCAGCACTTTACATCTACTTTGCATTCATGTCATACAGGTATAACTGATTAAACAGAGAGCAAGTGAACAGGCTCTAGCAGCAGTCAATTTATCATGTCACAGTGTGCGTGGACAAGGTGCAAGAGGACTAACTTTCCAGAAGGCAATGCTAACAGAACTCTAGAATTTTGAAAGACTTTAATTTTTTTTTTTTTTTTAGTTTTAATACCAGCTTGAAAGACTAGCGTTAAATTGACATAATAAAGATTTAATAGACTAAGTAGGATTCAACTGCTCTAATACATAAACTAATTCAGAAATATTTTAGTTTCTTAAACAGAATTTATATTGTTGTGCTACTGTTTACTTTTCAAAGTGGCTTCCACAGCTGTTATAAGCACCTCCAAACTCAAAATTTCTACATCCAAAATTTTAGAGTCAATATGCACACAGGAAATTGCACACAATTTTGTTTCACTCCAGCCAAGACACTTCTCTCTATTTACAGCTGGTGAGAAGATACACTGGTGAGTAATTTCAATGGGACCGCCCATAAGTAAGGAATTTGAAATCCAGTATTCTGTGGGGGACAAATAATTTCCATTTTAAGGGCATCTTTAAGGACTGCAGTTTCACTATAGGTACAGTTTAACTAAGTCTACCCTTACATACTCTCACAAATCAGAAACTCCTACTGTAACTTGTCATTTGTACTTGCTCCTCTTGAATTGTTTAATCTTCCAGAAGGATAAATTTATGTTTTGCAAATTATCAATTCCTGTTTTAATCCCATTTCATTAAAGTGTTTGAAGAGTTAGGTGTGATTTGGGAAAAAAAAAACAAACAATTCTACACAAAGCTTGAATAATACCTAAATCTGCTTTTATGACTAGAATTATGGAAGGTAATAAATGTGTTATATAGAAAAGCATATATACTGAAAAGTCATATACAAAATCATACAATGGCAAAAGTCACTCTCCTGTAGGCTTTTTTTCCTGCTATCTGGTTTCCTAGACTTGCACTTAAATTTCTCATAGACAAGGATGCTTCTACTTACTGTGACCACAGTTTTTCTAAGACTGATACTAATAGGGACTATAAAGCAGACTCTGCTTTCCTCTCACCATTGACAGTGACTGGGAAAAAAAGTGAACTCCCTATGTGAAGAGAAGCTGACCAGCCATTATGGCAAATCCCTTATTTAAACGAACCACATTCATATGGCATCTGTTCCAGGAGTTAATTTTACTTCCTTTACTCTTGCTACAAAAAATAATTGTCCTAAATTCCCAGCTAGAATTTTTAACTAAAATGAATAAAACGAGGATGTTTTAGGGCCTATTTTGCATGCTTGAATGCATAAAAATACAGCAAAAGAGAAACTTGCAATTATTGTCAGGTCCTCCTCATGCAGTCATACCTCTCAGGACATTTTAATGGGTGTTTTGCAATGCTCTAAACAAGGAACTTAACTAAGACTTCATTTTGAACTGAACATCAAAGGATTTAATCAATCTTATATGTTTCAGCATAGTACAAAGTCTCAATATGAGTTTAAATCTGATTCCATCTGGTAATTTGCTAAAAGGAATCACAAGCCCAAGAAGCTCATCCAACTTGAAAGATATAAAATGTTCCCTTTCAATACACCCCTAAAAGTATATCTATACTAGAAATATCAGAGACACACAAAAAGCTAATGCCAGCAAGGAAAGCTGATTAATAACCGAATTCATTAATTACTCCATAAAGCAAGCACTATACTGTTAAAACACTGTTTTGCCATACCAGTCGCAGTAATAGATCACCCTTGAAAATGGACCATTTCTCCTGGGATTATACAAGGAAGAGCTCATCAGAACATGATCCTGTTGTTACCCTTTATGGCAGGGAGGGAGGGAGGGAGGGAGGAAGGAAGGAATGGTGTGGAAGGAAGGAATGGTGCGGAAGGAAGGAAGGAATGGTGTGGAAGGAAGGAAGGAAGGAGGGAAGGAAGGAAGGAAGGAAGGAATGGTGCAGAAGGAAGGAAGGAAGGAAGGAAGGAAGGAAGGAAGGAATGGTGCGGAAGGAAGGAAGGAATGGTGCGGAAGGAAGGAAGGAAGGAAGGAAGGTATAGCTCATCTATTAGCTGCCAAAATTTATGGAGTTAGCTGAGCATCATTTTCATTATGATTCTTCTTTTTAATTCACACACAGTAATATAGTCTTTCATACTAAGATAAGCAAATAAACTGCAGAGATTTTTGTCCTTGATCATGTCACAAAGAAGCATCTCTATTGCTCCAAAATAAATTAAAACAAGCTTTCTGACATTTTAGCTTTTAGGATGGGCAATTTATATTTGCAATTATGATCAAAGACTCCATTTCCTTTCCTGTGAAGAGCAGACAATTGCTCTCCTACAACTCAAGCTCATTAACACTTCCTCAGAACTCAGAGCCAGACTGTGGAACTGATGCATAGATAATAGCGCAGTTCAACAGGGAAGTGCTCCTCTGAAGGGTATATATGGCTTATTGGTATGACTTCCAAGCATCTCACACTCTTTATTGTGAATAAGAGGAGTGTCAATTTTCACATTTTCACTGGACAGCACTTGAGCAGACAGAAGTTATATAAGAATGTATTAAGAAAGACTTGTGTAAGAGAAAAGCTGAGACCAAGTCTCAGCAAACTGCACAAAATAACATCAGCAGGTGGTTACACTCCACTTCACCCTCTCATCAGGCAAGCATACGATGGAACTTTTCACTGATTTTCAGATTCTCAAGGCCAGGAAACAGGCAATTAATTTAACCCAATGCAGTTTTACCTTCAATGCTTCCTAACATCTCCTTAGAATATAAGCAGTGCCAATTAGTGTACTCGAAACACTAGATGAGAAGAAGTAAACACTCAATAGTCAAGAACTTAAGTGATCATAAAGAAATGCATAAAAAACCATCTGATTTACAACATCTGCTTTATCAAGCCTCTCCTTTTTAAAATTTATTTTCATTCCTTTTTCAATCTCTGATATTTCTCTTTTTAAGATGCAATCAGCTGCAGCCAAAAGTTGTGCAAGCCTTGGCAGTTTTCCAGACAAGGCTGGATAAAGCCATGCATAACCTCATCTGACCTGAGAACTGATCCTGCTCTAAGCAGGAGGGTGGGCAGTGAAACTTCTTGAAGAGCCTTCCAACCTGATGCATCCACAGACAGAACTTTATAAGAGGTATTGTTTCTGCCTTTACTAGAAAAAGTAATAAAAACAAATATTACTGTTGTGTGGATCAGACAGCTATTCATTCAATCAAGTTTATCATATAAAATAAAGTGTGATTATGTAGAAGGCAGTGCTTCAATTGCACTTTCAAAGAAATCATTATTCAGTTACAGCACAAGTGAAAGTAGTGTTTATCAAGAGGAAAAGTGATAGCAGTGTTCAAAACAAGTTATCTATTTACTGAATGGAAGATATTAATAAAAAAGAAGTGTTAATCACTGAAAGAGTATTTTTAAAAATGGAGTTCCATGGTGTGGAATTATGACTACTGCCACACAGGACTGCATGCAAATGTCAGCAGGATCTTAGGAGTAAGATTCACAGCAGCCCACAGGAAAAGATAAAACCGCTTAAAGAAGGCACCAGATCAAGCTAGGTTTTCCTAAAATCCTACAGTCAAATACCTAATTCTAGGCTTTAGGAAGCAAGAACACTTTGCCATAAGCAGCAGAAAAATGAGAGTAACATATATTAGGTCTAAATAAACATAGCAGTTTTTGAGATAGCATGACAAGGGGCTAACAGATTTATGCTTGTGCTGTCTGTGCGATGAGCATGAGATAGCTTTGGTGCAGATGTACAGAGCCACGTCATTTTCCCAGTATGTCCCAGAAGGGAAATAGGTCAAACTTTCTCAAGCTTGGAGAAGCACTTAAGATGAATACTTGGCTTCAAGTCTGGAGATGTCTTATCTCTGGATAACTCAGGAAATGAGACAGCACAACTGGTGTCTCTTTGTATATGTTCCTGGAGCTCTGTCCTTAGTGGTCTAGTGATTAGGAATATATCACCCCTACATCACAGGGAAATTCCAGGGGCTTCGTTGTCATGCAGTAATTCTCAGCGAATTATTGGTAAATCTGAGGTACCTTTTCAAGAAGTGGCTAGCAGTATCTATGACCAAGTATTTCTATCTCTACATACTAGAAAAACATTGGGTAAAAACTCCTTTATGTGACTGTAAGCAAACAACTTGTGAAACTGCCTTCTAAATGTTCAGGCAAAGGTCCCTTGCAACCTATATCACCATGTGGTACAATGAAGAGAGGTGAGCTATGCAGCCCTCCCCACAAGAGGCAAGACAATTTCCTTGATTGTCCTGAGAGGTGTGTCCATCCACAGATACTCAGACTGACACACCAAATGTTTTCTTTTGACCCAAGTCACATTTTGTTGTGATGTATATGGTCTCTCTATGGTGTCACAGAACAGCACAACCCAAGTACTTTCTCTTCTTTACAGAGAAACTAGTTTTTCATGGATACTGTCAAAGCTACTGAAAAATTTAGTATAAAACATTTCAAAAGGGATCTGGATGTAAAACAGAAAAAAAATAGTAGATGAAAAGAACTGACTCCAGAATACTAGGTGGGATCATCCTCCGGGAACATGTTCTTTTTAATGAAGATGATATAGTGAATTTCTATGCTCCTATTGTCAAGTCAAAAATAGGCAGTGTGCTGATGTACTTCAGAATGTACTGACATGACAGCCAAAACACAACATACTATAACTAACAGCCGTTACATCCCTCTGGAATGTAATTACCAGGCATAATTTATAGCAAAACGCATAATCTGAGCCAGAATTTCAGTGTCAGAAGATGTAATGAGACAACCAGGACCCTCCAATTCCTCTTAATATGCAGAACTCGAATCAAATACAATACTCAGGTCATAGCTCTCCATTCCTTCCAGAACAAACCCTCCCCTCTATCCTCTCCTCTGTAGTCTGAAGTGCTGTGCCTCATTCTCATTATCCCCACCCCTGTAAAACTCCCATTACGTTCTTCATCAGCTCTTCTTGGCTGCAGTGACACCTTCTCGCTACATCTTACCACCATTTTATACCTGTATTCTGTAACTTATTCTGGGCACTAAACCAAAGCATTTAATTCTTTTAACTGCTATGAATCTGGTTTTTTTATGTATTCAGTTAGAAATCAGAGGTATGGGTCTGCTTTACCACTACTAAAATTACATTCAAATGGCTTCATCCTCTTTCCCAAACACACATGCATCTTGCCCTATTCTAATTCTTTTTAGTCAGCTACATGTGTATTGCTTTTAAAGCTCTCACAACACTGAGTAATTGTTAAGGAAAATAATCAGAGTGTGCAAAGAACACAAAGTGCAGAAGCAGCTAATTATAGCATTATATCTGACAAAATAGGATGTGTTCATTTGTGAGATGACCCGTACAGATTTCCTCTGTGAGCTGCCCACAATGCTTCTTGCAGACAACCACACAACAGGTGGGCAGATGCAAACAGTGAGGATAATCTCTTGATAAATCCGTGAAGATGAGTCAGTATCAAGTATTTACTATTTAGCAGAAAGCAGACAGCTGTTTTACACCTTTATTTACACCTTTGAGAAAGCAAAGAGAAAGTATCAGAAGAGGTGATGTAGCCTAAGACTGCAAACATAGTATGGGTAGCATAGTCAAAGGTGCTGGACTGAATTCATTCTTTATGTGCATGAATTCAGAACAACTAAAAGTAGGTACCTTTACATAGAACCATAGAATATTTTGACAGAATGTTTGGAAGGGACCTTTAAATGTCATCTCATCCAACCCTCTCTGCAACGAGCAGGGACACCTTGAACTAGATGATGTTTCTCAGTGCCCCATCCAACCTGACCCTGAATGGATCCAGAGATTGGGTCCTTCTCTGGGCAATCTGTTCCAGTGTTTCACTGCCCCCATCGTAAAAACTTACTTCCTTATATCTAGTCTAAATCCATGTTCTTTTAGTTTTAAAGAGGGTAGATTTAGTTTAAATCTACTACCCCTTAGTTTAAAACCCTTTTTTAGCTTAAAACCATTACCTCTTGTCCTATTCCCACAGGCTCTATTAAAAAGTTTGTCCCCCTATTCCTTACGATCCCTCTCCCCTTTAAGTACTGAAAAGCCACCTTATAAGAGTTATAAAAGAGCTTTCTCTTCTCCAGGCTGAAGAACTCCAGCTCTCTCAGCCTGTCTTCACCAGAGAGCTGATCATTTTTGTGGCCCTCCTCTGGACTTGCTCCAATAGGTCCATGTCCTTTCTGTGCTGAGGACCCCAGAGCTGGATGCAGAACCCAAGGTGGGCTCTCACAAGAGCAGAATAGAGAGGCAACATCCCTTACATCACCTGCTGGCATGTTGCTGTTGATGTGGCTCAGGATGGGGTTGGCTTTCTGGGCTGTACATGCCCATGAAGATATTGAGTCTTCGGCCACCACACCACTCTCTTACTACAACCATCCAGACAACCACTTATCCACCAAACAATGCATGGTGATATGGTTCTGTACAAAATGGATTCCTAACTCTATACCCCTGATTTGCTGCTCATTTTTATTCATAGGCTGCCTTTGTTTGTTTCCTTTGATTTGTTTTGTTTTTTTTAAAAAGATCTGTCTTTGTTCCCTCGTTTGACACGCTTCACTGTAAGGAGCATCCACTTTTCACCTACAGCAGGGCTCCGGGGCTCTTCAGTTCAAACAATCTGTCACAGGTTATTGTATTAAAGTCATGAGATGCCTGGCAAGAAAATAAAGGTCACACTTCACCATGAAAAATTTATACAAACCATAACTGCAGCATAATCCTTGCACTCAATATGTATCTTAGAACTGGGATGTGCTTTCCCCTCACAGGGTGCAGTGTAATCATTATAGGCCACCCCTCTCAGGATACTTGATCATAACCAACATAAAACCACCTCAGAATGGATATATAAAGGGACTCACAGACACCACCACAGATGGTGACCATTGCCTAAATTAAACCTGGTCCAGAGCACAGTCCCTGGACTGCACTTGTGCACTCTGGGAGGTTGGTTGAACAGTTTTTGGAGGTAGTTTGACCTGGGTCACCCTCAAACCATTCTGAGGCAAAGCAGAGGATCACTCTCTGTACATACTGCAAACTTCACCACTGCGTTTTAAACGGTAAAAGATTTTTAATGGTAAGGACAGAAGCTCCTGTGTGGATGAGCTCTGCTGCACAACACAGGTACAGGCACAGTTAATTACAGCTCAGCATAAGAGACAACTATCCCAGAATCCCAGACCATTTTTTTTTTTTTTCTCACATAAAACATTTTGGACTTATCTTGGCAGCTGAAGGAATCTCAGCTCTCAGACCATTGAAGGCTACTGAAGGATGGGGTCTAAAACTCTGAGATAAGAATGTGACTTATATCGCTTTACCCATTTGGGAGCTCTGAAGTGCCATCTTACAGTAAATACACTGAACACTGAAGGTCTGATGTTTCTCTAATTAGCCTAGCTGAGGTTTTTGCTTTAATCTTTATGTCATACTGCAAGAAAAATTTGATAGCTTTGTGTTCACTCCATAATTTTTTCTATATACAGTAAGTAATGAACTGGGTCAAATATCCAAAATTAAAAAGAAAACATATTGTAACTATTCCTGTGGGGTGGGAAAAAAACCCCACACATACAGAAAGTTGTTATGTAATTAACAACTTTTCCTTGGGAAGGACAAAAAGTGTAAATGAAGGTCACACTTGTCACCTAAAATGCTACATATCCAGTTTTTAAGTGCTTGACTTTGCAGCTTGCAATATTCTTTCAATACACTCTTTTTTAAATTTCAAAAATAAACAAAAATCCTACTGAGATGACCATTTCTGTTTGGAAAAAAGCACTTCATAACAGTAATTTCTGACTGATAGTTTTCCTTCAAATGAAAAAAGTATCAGAGAAGTTTGATTTTAGGAAAATTCTGACTATAAAAAATGAACAGTTTAGCTGAAAGGGCTGAAAATCAAGTACAAAACAAAAGAAGCCACATGGTAAAAATAAATTAAATAGCTGAAGAGAAGAAACAGACCATGAAGACTGTCAGAAAGCAGGTACAAAAGAAAAGGCCAGAGAAACCTCAAGGGAATTTGAGAAAGAGAACTTCAATCTGGACACAAGGGAAGCTGGCAGAGCCTACATATGCATTATTAAGGGACCACTGCCTACAGAAGTAGAAGCTAGGAGAGTATGAGGGGAAAGTATAATATATGCTTCCCTTGTTCTCTCTCTCTTCCTTTGGTATCTGTTGCTGATGGAAACAGAACTTTTTGCTCTGTGTACCTTGGTCTGACTCAATACCATCACCCCTCTGTTCAATAATCCCCCTGTACACAGGCTAAAAACCAGAAAAGGAATATTTTATATAGAATGCATGTCTATGACCGATTTTGAAATCATGAACAAAGCCAGACATTGCCTTAGCCAACTCTTCAGGGAATTAATTACTAATGTCTTGAGAACTATGAAAAGTACAACCCAGAATTTTCACTCCCACAAGCACGCATATGATAGATAAGTAGAAAACAATTTTCCTACCTTTAAAATGAAGACTATCACTTAAAAAATAATTTTCATGCTCCCAACCACCATGATTTTCTGAGTTATCTCACTCTACTTTTCCCCACCTTATGTGTGTGTGTGTGCAGATACACGTAGGTAAAATTAAATATTTAAAATGCTTGCTTAAAATTATTCTCAAAAGTTAGATAAAAGCCTACAAACACATGATTGGGATTTCTAGCAAGGTCACCTGATGCCCACTCTTGATTAAGAGACTCTCAACAGCAAAGAAGTAGGTGTTACTGCACTTTTCCAGATGACTGCTAGGAGACTCTTAGGGTCTTTTATTTTGTCTTAGAAAAGGCAGGGCACTATTCTGACAAAAAATTCTGCCATCCTGCTCATAAGAGATGATAGAAAAATTTTCTATTCTCATCAAGAAATATTGAGTCAAAATACTACTTTTTGCCACTCTGATTTTTCTGTTATTTAATTTTCAAACCATTTTTATTAATTTTTTATGAGGGGCTCATTCAGTGACTGAGAGACAATGTGCTCAAAATACTCATCAAAGAGCTCTGCTCTGGTTTTGGCTGCATTCTTGCCTGGAACAGCTGTTCCAAGCACATGATATGTTCCTACCTTCGTACCTCTAAACACATGAGCATTTTTTTGCTTTATAACACATCAGTTATCATGGTTATTATTGGAGTGAACAGGGAAATTTACTTCCATGGGCAAAAATTGACATTCTAAGCAGATGGACTGACTTCCTGCAAAAATGACACCTCTCCATTAAATTCACACAGAGAGCCCAAATGAATAATTTCAGCAGCATGCTTAACTTTTTAATGACCAGAGGCAGAAGAGATTAATCTGAGCTTCAGACAGTAAGAGTGACCAGAGTTTCCTGTGGAAGGAAGCCAGTTACCAAATGGCTGCTGTCCCCAAGGGTACAGTTTCCTCTTGTAATGCCTTGTATGACAAGCTTACCTTGCAGGCTCTGTTTCATGTACAATACTTAATTTTGCCCTGTTTAATAAATTATCAAGCTTCATTAGAATAACTTAAAATTCTGTTAAGTAGTTCTACCACCTGGAAAGATGACCACGTACATTTCTTTGAATGTGAATGAAGCTAAATGAGGGAAACACACAGGTTCCTTCCCTGGTCTGAAATGGAGATATTTTAGTTCTAATAGCACAGTACAGGTAGGACAACCAAATCAAAGTTTAATTCAAAGAACCTGTGGCTAGTGGAGTGAACATCCTTGTATCTAACATTATCTATCTAGTTTATAATATCCTGTATTAGCCTGTTATTCATCACTGTTACATTAAATGGCATTTTCTCACTGCTGTAGCAGAAAAGAAAGGCTCTGTTTCCTTCCAAAATAGCTCGTGCACAGTTTTGACACTGGGTTTTCTTGAGCTAAACAACCAAGAGGAAGGACACCTGCAGGTGGAAGTGACTGCCAGAATGTCACGCAGAGAAATGACATTCAAAAGGCAGCTTGTCAACAGCTCTAGATGGCAGACAAGCATGACACTTGAGGGCATCGACAACACTGCCCATCTCGTATGAAGGCATCACTGCCAGAACATTACCTAATTTTAAAACAAGGGAAATCACCTCAGATGGGTGACAAACTAGAAAATTTCTGAATCTAATCCATGGTTTTCACGAAGACCCAAATCAATATAAAATGTGCAGTTACCTAGGGTGATGAAAAAACATGCGTGAATATTCTCACAATTCAACAATTGCTTGCCTCATCTACTTTTTCAGTATATAAAAACCAAAAAATCACCTAGTTTAAGAAAGTAAAAGAAAAGGTCTGCCTAGTTCCCAAATGTGTGTCTTTTTCACCAGTGCGTTTGTATGTCTGTAAAACAGTTTGTTCTTAGACTAATAATTTGCTATTGCACAAAGAATCTACTAATATTTACAATATCACACTGATGCTAAGATAATGAACACAAAGTGGGAAAGGTTACCTCAGTAGACCCAAATGTTGAATGTACCATATTAATATTGAAATTACAGAGAGAAGCTTAAATAACAAGATCACATGATAAAGGGCAAAACATAAAATGCGTATATTCAGCTGGAGAAAAAATTGAAGATATAGTATGAGTTAGGGTTTTTTAAAGGATATTGCTTGTGATAAAACAAACATTCTTTCCTTTACAAGAGGGAAAGATTTTCAAATGATCCATCTCTAATAATGTGCACATTTAAAATGAAATCATCAAACCTGTCATGTCTGGAAAATGTCAGCTTTCAACTAACAAATGTAACATTTACAGATATGTATTTATTAATGTTCTTCTTTTTTGTCTGATATCACTTTGTGTTTTGGGAGAGCTAGTGGGGACAACTAGGATAAAGCAACAACTGCTTCACTCCTGCTTGGCAGTTCCTATGTTCTTATGAAACTATCATCTGTGATTATCAGTCTGTTTATAATCTACTGAGGGTAGGATGTGATTTGCAATATTAAATGGGATCAGTGCAATCATGTAGCTCAATTCCCATGTGCCCCTTTGAAAATCTGCTCATTTTTGTACTTAAACTCCTCTTCCCCTACAGAACAGAGCATTGATTCCTCTTCTTCAGTGAGATGAATCCCTTCCCACGTGATTTCACATGTCAGTCTATTCTAATCACTTCCAGCTGCCTCTGCTCATCCAAGCACAGTGCAGGCATGCGGAAGGGCTGCGAGATGCCTTCCTCAGGAACTCGACTGGATAGGAAACAGATTATTTTGATGACTCTGAAATGCAGATAAGGATAAGATATTTCCGATATATTAACCTCCTGTTGACAAAAATAATACTAAAAACAGAAATTCTGGTTATATTGTGTGACCTTCTACATCTGGGTGCTTTCCAAGTGCTCTTTTCTTTGACTGATTTACTGCTGTCAAGAGGAAAGCCAGTATGGTTTCCCAATGTTGAACAAGGTCAGAATTCAAATAAAAACATGGGAAAAAATAATCTCTTGGACTGCATGGGAACATGGTATTGTGTCTGTGTGCCTGCACACAATTTTCTCATGTGCAATAATTTATTTTATTTTTCTGAAGGTTTTTGCCAGACATACAAGTGTGGAGTACAAATACATACACACATTGTTTGCACACACACATATGCATATTGCATATATACACATATACATAAACACAGAGAGAACACTTCTCTGACCTCTGTCATGTGACATTTGTGAATGTTACTTATTTTGATATTTAATACTTGCAAGTTACATTCACATACTCTATTGCAACATTAATTGGAAAGAACATAAATTAATATCTAAAATTAGTGGCCATATCTACAACCTCCCACTTTTACATATAGACTTAAATATATATTATTTAATTTAATACAGACATAAAAATTTCTGTATCTTTTCTTTATTTTAAGAATTACAAAAAAAAGGCTTATCAGAGTAACAATGATGATTTTTATACACTGGTCAGTTTTTTCTTTTGCTGAAGTATAGTGAAATAAGAATTTTTTCCAGCAAGTTAGAAAAATGCACCTTAAAATCTAGCCCCATTGGTTTCAAAAGCATTTAATATTAATCCTTTTCCTAGACTTTTTACATTAAATTTTACTCATAATCCTCATTACTGAGAATCAGCTATAGAGCAGCTGTTGTCAGGATTGCATTCTACCAGTTTATTAAGAATGTTGGTGATTCTGTTTTCTTCTGTGTCTTAAAATCTAAGCTTTTATTTTCCTCCAGTCTCCCAAATGGACAAATAACATAACAAAATTATATTATATAAAATGCGTTTCCTGCCTCCACGAAGATTGTGTATTTATTTATTCTTTAATTCTTTTTCACTAGCACATGAAACACACTATAAATATGCACATACTATGTACACATTGCCACATGTTATGTAAAATTATACATTACATAATATGATGTACATATTGCATTCATGTTTGCATATATATATGTGTGTGTGTATGTATATATACACACACACATATATATACATGCATACACAGTAGCGGTACACTGTAGTCAATTTTTTGTCTTCATGGCTTTTCCTCAGACAAGAAGAAAACCACAGTGTTTTCCTAACTGTTTTTTAAATGCACAAGCAGTTTGGGCACAGACAGATGAGGAATGAGAACACAGCAGGGAAACTTCATCTTGGATGAGCATAGGTTTTGAACACCAAGGGAAAAAGAGATCCTCCTTTGATGTAATGGATTCAGATCCAAGAAAATTATGGCATGATGCCAACAGAGGATCTAAGACATTAACATTGATAGAAGGGAAAATGCTTTAGCTCTGATATTCTTTAACTGAAATCATCAATTAAATAGAGATTAAATTTAACTAATACCAAAAATTAGGTCACAAGCACTAATTCAGTTTAAGACAGTTTTTCTACATTTTTCTGTTTATATGGTAGCTTGTATCCTAACTTTAAATCCTTTGTGTCCAAATCTCTAATTTCCCAAAAGCAAAAGAACAGCAAAACCTACCTGCACAGCTATCATTTGAGAATTACATAAACTTAGATAGTCAGTTTAGAAACTCCCAGCCTGGAAAGCAGTGACTTGATATCAAGCTATCTAAATATGTCAAAGTCTACAACAGATGTTGCAAACATTACTGCTGAAGGCCATGCCATAATCCTCTATTTTAGGGAACACTATCCAGGCACTGTGAGTCTTGGTTATAACAGTATTGGCACATGCATCTGCACAGCTAATTTGTATTGAAGCCAAGTAAGGAACCAGAAAGTAGTCAATCCTCCATTTAAACTCATGAAGGTCTTGAGACAGCATGTTTTTCAGAGGGAAGCTGGAAAACTGAGTGGAAATTGCAGTGGCATTTTTTGCTTTCTTATATAAGACCACAAGAAGGAAAAAAAAAATCTGTAGTCTTCAGTTTTATGTAACAACTGCTGGTTAAAACACTTGCACACTTGATATGGATGACCCAGATTCAATTCTGTTGTCTGTACAAGCAGATTCAAACCCACCCTTATAGACTCTCTCTAAGCCAAAGTTGAGTGACTGTATGGGGTTGCATAGCCTAGAGTTTGTCTATTGCAGAGAAAAAAAAAAATCAGGAGTCAGAGTTCCATCACAGCATGGCTCCACGGACACTCAACTAAGGAGTCTTTCCTACCATTCATGTCACGTTCATATTTAAGTCTTAAATATCCTGCTCAAGACCACACCTCCAGGCTATAGAGAGTGTTTCCTTTCCTTAAGTTCCTTTCCTGCTGCAGCAAGCTGTGGTACAGTAAATGGTATTACAAACTTTCTTCATCCTCCCATATTGATTGCAACTTCAGAGTAATATTAATGAGGGGAACACTTACAACTTATATGTGCAAACATATGTAACAATACAGATAATAGACATCTGACCTGGTCATCCTTAGTATCAGTTGTTGTGCACATTATACTAACACTTGTATTCTAATCTATATAATTCTTACAACAATAATGTGATGAATAAATTATAAATAACTCAATACTAACAGCAAATAATTAGAGGATCCAAAGAACCAATGATTTGCTCTTGCCCTGCTAAGGATGCAGCAATTTCTTTTGAGAAATACTCATTTTCAAAATAAAAAATAGTAGCAGGTCAGTCATATCTTTGTAAGGCATCTGAGGTAGATATAGAAGTTCACCTAAGTGTTTAAATCCTACCCACCCCAATTTATAGTGCCCAAATCCAAATTCACATTCATGAAAACTCAGCAACCATTGAACTCCAGAAGAATCTGATTGTTTGTGTAATCTCTGGAGAGAGAAGGTTTTAAATCCTTCAAGAAAGACAAAAATATAAGCTGGGCTTTGGTGTTCTCCAAACCTGAGCATACATTGCAAAGGGTGGGCTAGCATGATTTACTACACCAGAAAAAGATTGAGGGGGAAGAAAGGGGAGAAAGAAAAAAAACACAGAACTTTCCTGCCAATTGCAGATTTCTTTACTCTGTGCCTTTAGACAATACACACACACACAAGAAAAGTAACCAGCCTACTCTAAGGGTTGAAAGCCAAAACACATATTTTCTTGAAGTCTCTATTCATTTGGCAAGACACTTGGTGCATATTGGCATTTATCCAGGATCAAAACTCTGTTCTGTCAATTAGGTTGTGGTCTTTTCCTTTTTTTTTTTTTTTTAAATTAAAAAAAAAAAAAAAAGAAAGCCAGTCAATTTTCTAACTCAGTCATTTGTTTTCCTTCAACAGGAATTCTTGTTTGCAGTAACACTTGGTAAATTATTGTTAAGCACATTCACTAGTGGATTGGAACTGTGGCACAAATGCAAAAGCAGAAGTGATTTTTAAGTGGGTGTAATTATAGTTAAGCAAGTCTAAATTGGTTCCATCTTCATTGCATCCATAGGTAATGGAAAAGAGCTACACCTTGTGCAAGTTAATGTAAAACCTCAGAATGAGTTGGCACACCCTGAGGCTGTTTGCTTTTGTCCCTTTTCCACATGACATGCAGGTTTTGCCGCTTTGATCTCTTCTCTGATGATGGACAATTAGGATGAGTAAGTCCCTGCTAGCAACAGCTAAACTCAAGCATGGATTTACTGAAAGGGCAGCAGAGCAGAGTCTAGCTATCCATTAGGTGTTATATTATCATATGGTCTCTATGTTTTGCATTCTAATATCCCATATGGAATAGGACTAAGTCCTAAACATTTTTCTTTGATCCTAAAAAATTAACTGTGACATCCCAGTTTTGAAAACCAAGAGTATCACTAAATCAAAAGCTTTGTTTTATCCAGTGGCTCTTCTTGTTCATCAAAAGAAAGGAGAGAAAGTGAGTGTTTTGGATAATCTTTCACTTGCAAGAAATCTAGATTTAAAAAAAAGCCCAAAAAACTTTAACTTGAACTCTGAAGCATCATTTTTGTTAAAACACAGCTTCTTCTTCTGCATGTCACATTAGATATACTGTTAAGTTCACCCTAAGAGATTTTACCACTCTTTATGTAACTACCTGCCAGTTCCCTAGAGATTTCATCAACCACACTGACAAGCAAAAAAATTTTTCAAGAATGTCTTAACAAAACCTTCAAAGATTTGTGTTATGATCTGATGTACTACTATAAAGGCTATGAAACACTATTATAAATTCTATGGGGAATTAAAAAACAAAATATGCAAAGCCACATTGAATTTAATGTGACAATAGTCTTTCAAAAATGGCAATATTCTCTGGGTAAAGAACTTAAATTACTTAAAATTCTTTCAGGTCCCAAACTCTCAAATGACATGAAACAGTCACTTGTTCTTTTCTTTATATGAGTAACTCCAATCAGTAAAGCAGTGTTTCAATAGTCAGGCTGAATAGAGTTTAGGAATTCACAGATTATACTTGCACTGCAATTCTTTTTAAGAAAAATCCATCTGGTTAAAAGTAGCTTTTGAAACATGAAGAGAAAATAATGTTTTGCTTTGGGAAAAAAAAACAACAACAACAACCAAAAGAAAAAAAAACAACCCAGAACAAAACCAAAATAACAGCAACAAAAAAATTGATAAAAAAAAGAACAAAACTGATTTTTTTTTTTTTTTACTATTTTCACCATAATGGCACTTATAAACCCTCCTCACCAAGAACAGGTTAGACTACTCAGAGAATCTAAAGCCGCCTGTAACAATCTACACCAATAAAAATCTAACCATTTACTATTACACCTGAACTTTAAGATAACAATGCTACTATGGAACATCTGCGTCTGGGTTTATTTTCTGTTAAAAGGGAGGTTTGAATATGCTAATTTGTACTAAAGAAGGGCTTATGAGCTATTTATATCAGATTTGCACTGAAGTTTCATTATATTATGTGATAAAAGATGACAAGTCTAAGCTAGTTGTTACCTTGTTTAACCTGATAGTTTCATTTTAGCTAAAATTAAGCTCTTACTTTTATCCTTAATTCACAAATTTAACATAGATTTTTCCATCTTTTCTCTGCTCCTATGTACGTTCCTATCACATCTTCCTCAATAAGCACAAACATCTAATAATAGTATACTTGCAGTAACTTCATGTATTGTTACAAACTTGTTACAAGTATTTCAAGCAATTTTACTTGATAATTGCAATTTTCTTCTATGTTTTTTCTACATTTTTTCATTTTCTATATAAAAAGACATTATTGGTTGAAGAGAGAGCGTCCGCTGGTAGAGTGAAGTGTTTGCCTTCCTCAGCTAAGCACCTACACACTGAAGAAAAACCCATATTATAAAATAAAAGCCAAAACTTTTTGTCACCACATTAGAACATTAGTCTATATTCAGTATTCTATATACTGAGTAATATAAAGTAATTTCAACTTCAAACACTTTCATTTCAGAATATTTTCTTTCTTGACTTTAAAACAAATTAACCTCAGATTTATGAGGTCAAAATGAATAACTATGCCTGCTGGCCACTAAAAATTAACTAATCCTTTCAGAAATGTATCGAGAGATACCTACTGGATGCCATGCTGGTTGGTAAGTATTACCATATCTCTTTCTGGGTGGAGCAACACTCTCCCTAAACTGTTTTTTGTACATAATTGTGATGAAGATATTGATTTGATCTTCCTTTCTAGAATTGCTGAGGAATCTTCTCTTAGAATGGGGTCCTAATCTGTTTTCAGTATTATCATACTCATTGTCAGATACAGAATTAAATAACCTCATTAGTACTTCAAACACTGAATAGCGGAAAAGATACTGATCACATTTGCCTGGTTATCTTCCTCTTGCTTCAGTCTTAAAGAGCCCAACTCACAGCCATGGCAGATACTGTCCTGAGAGACATAAAAAGTTTTTTCTGAGCCAGAACTAAAATTCCTAGAGCTAGGAGGGATAACGTAAAGAGAGAAAGAAGGGACTATGTAAGTGCAACTCCAACACCTTTAGACATCATGCTGAAGTTCAGCTAATCCTTTATAGACAGAAGCAAAACATGCAGCATTCTCTACTACAACCTCTTAAGTCCTTTTAAAGAGCTGTTAATTTTATTTAATTTCACCTATTTATACCAATATTGTGCTAATGATAACAATCTGGGGGGTTTATATTTGCCTGATGCAATTTCAAGTTTCTTTTTCAATCAAGGCTGATTTATTTATCAAACTATTTGATTACTTAAAACCAGTCTTTCAACTGTCATCTAGAAAGTCATCCTGTAAATAAGGTAGGTCTTATAACACCCAAGGAAATTATTCATAGAGTCAGTTTCCGTAACTGGAATTGCTATTTCTCTGCAAGCGGTAGGTGCATACAGAAATACTTTTCTTTGGTTTTGAATTTTATTCCTTCAAGTTACAGAAAATAAACAATTGTAACACTATTCCACATTACTCTTCCACTTAATCTTCTGGACTGGGAGGTATTCTTTGGGTGTTTTAGTGTTTGGGTTTTTTTTTTTTCAGGGGGTAGGAGGGGAGAGGTGGTTTTGAGGACCATGAAAAGCAATAGCAAAAAACTATGGAGTCTCAACCAAAATAAGCAATTGATTCACATGTTTTAGTGGAACAGTTTTACCAAATGTTCACTAATTTAAAAAACTAATCAAAAAGTAGGAAACTTTTCTCTCTCCATAGTTCTTTTAATGAATTTTTGCATTTTCCCAAGTGATTTTTAGTGAAAATAATGACAACATATTTCATCATCTTTCCTTTTTTGAATTTGTTCTCAAAGGGAGAAGTAGTAAAGCCTAGCTCTAGCTAGCTAAAACCCACCAGGTCTGGGTTCTGCATGTTCCTGAATGCAAAAATGGAACAAAAATATTCAGTCTATAGGAAAGGTCTCTCTTTCTCCACCTTGCACTGTCTAACAGGGTCTTTATCTCCTGATTAGAGGTATTGCCTATCAGACAGCTGACACCAAGCCACTGCATTCAGAGCAAGACTCCTGCTAATACTTTAAAGGCAGGTTTTTATTGCTTTGATTCTGGGGGTTTTTTTTGGTTTTTTTCTTTGTTGGGGGTAGGGATGGTTTTTCTCTTTTTGTTTTTGTTGTTTAATGATAAAACTCACTGATTAAAACATTCTATTTTTTTTTTTTTAATTCTCAAATGCTGACAGAAATATACTCAACAAGAAATGCATGATTTTGGGGAAGCCCCTGAACTACACCTATTAGGCTCAGTGTGAAAACTGAGCAGAAAGCACATAACTATTTCCTTAACTCAACTTGTATTATCACTATTGCCATTCCAGTTAAGGAAGAAGCACAATCAATAAGTTGTTTGTCATTAGCTTACAGCAATGTATAGATATTTAACAGAAAATGACAACTTATCTTAATTCCAATAGCGCCATTTCTGAAATTGCTCAGAACTGCCTCATCCCGAAGAACTCTACAACAACTATAAAATATATAACAGAGACCCCCTCATCCTATCTAGGACTGGACTGACCCATATCATACATCTCCCTCAATAATATATTAGGGTTAGACTGAATCTGATGACCAGTACTGAAAGATGATAATCATGGAATCATAGAATATTATCTAGTAGACACATGATCTCATTTGCCACAAGTTTATGGAGAAAAGTCATGGCAGTAACATTCTGAGGTGTTTTACTTCTCTTTGGGATTAGGCAATAAGTAGTACTGCTTCATCCTAAAACATTTCAATAAATACAAATCTTGTCAAATGTGTAACTTATTTCTGGGAACAAACTGTGCAAAAAGATTAATTGTAACAAAAAAATTACAGAAGTATGTTTATGAATAAAAGAGCAAGGTACAGTATAAAATAGCTAGGATAAAAATAATGTTTAAATAAAACTTGAATATAATGTATTACTGGGGTTTCAAGTCATTAAATATTCATTATTTCTGTGCCTTGAGAACTGTTGATCCCCAAGCATGTAAAATTTCAGTGTGCCAGCTACAATCCTGGCTTGATGTTGAGCATCTCACTTTCCTGATCTATTATGCAACTGCTAATAATTATTTACTTGATAAATGCTTCAAATTAAAAATCAGAACATCGATTTTATTAACTTAATAGAAAAACTTCTATCTCCAGTTTTATGGTTCAGATTGAGAGAAATCAAGAAAAGGAAAATATCGCAGCATGGCACCTTGGCTACTTCCTGGCCAAGAAAAATATCTCTTTATATTATAAATCACTGTACTCAGCTGTTAAAGCCAATAGCAGATTATGTTACTCAATAATCAATCACTCCATGGCTGATCATTTAATATGCACCTGATTTATAAATGCCTATATCATGTTATTAAATGTCAAGTCAGAAATATTACACTTACACATAGTCAAAAGTTAACTCCTGAAGATAACTATAATCCAATGAGAAATGTTTTTTTGGTAATCCACCATCTAACTACCTACAGATAACAAAAAAACAAAAAAAAAAAACAAGGGGAACATCTAGCAGTTTATAAGGAATATAAAACTGTACACTTTTGTACTCACTTATACTGCTTTGTTCATATTTACAAATTCAAAATATATATTCAAATGAAATTTGAGATTGTAAAATATCCCAATCAAACACTACTTTACTCCCCTTCTAATCACATCTTGGAAAGGCTGCCAGGCATAGCAGAATGACTTAATAAAATAGGGAATGCAAAGTAAAATGAAGTTCACAGCATATGCAAGGATAAATCTGTTCTTTTTATGTCAAATGAAAACTGCGTCACCCAAAGTTGGGAGCTTAAAAATCAAAACTATTCAAAAGGGGAAGGGCAGTGTTTGCAAGGTGCAAGTCAAGATAAGGAAAACACAGATTTCTAAATCTGTTCCAGAATATCCCTGAAGACGGTGCAGAATAAAATAAATAAACATTATCAGGCTTCAAATTAATTTTAAAACACCCAGAAAATAAAGCTGAAAATTAGTAAGGGCATCTGAATGATCAATCTCTTCCCACCAGTGCATAGCTAAAAGGAGAAAAACTAAAAAGCTGATGCCAAAGCTGCCATAAAGTTGCAGGTAGTACCATTTGTGACATGGAAGTCAATGAAGACCAGCACATGAAAACTCCTGTCATCATTCTGGGTTCCAAAACAAGGAACTAACAGACAGCCATAGTCCAAAAACAGGTGAATAAAAATAAATAAATACCAGTGGCTGTAAAGACTCCAAAAGACAGAGCCTTTGATTGGGCTGGGATTGGTTAAAAAGGAGCTGAGTACACGTACACATGTACACATGTACACAATCGATACAAAATGATCAGCAGAATAGTGGGACCCAGCTGCACAGGCAAAACCAGCAGATTTCCTTGGCAAAAGCTGCCAGGAGCTGCAGCATTGCCCTAGAGCCCCTGCCAGTGACCTTGGGCCACAAGCTGGGCAAGCCACGGCTTCTGCTGGTGCCCCTCTCCCCCTGCACATGCCCTTCTCCAGCGCAGGGAGCAGCTCCCCAGGGCTGCAGCACAAGGCTGCTCTCACTCTTCCCTCCTTCTCTTCCTCTAGCCTCCCTTAGTGTGGCAAAAATGATTGGTGCCCATACTACAAAGCTGCCTGCAGCTTATTCTGGAAGGAAAAAAAGAAGTGCTATGCACTCTAATTTACACTTTATCAAAACAGCACAAATAAAGGGTCACCTCATGAAATGCAGAACACAGCCTCTCCCTGGTACTCAGCAAATTTCAAAGAGATAATCTAGCTAATACACTAGCAGAGGACACTATCAAGCTTTAAAGAAGGTTTTCACATTCACAAAATATTAATGTTTCTTTTCTGTTCATCACAAAAGCGATGTGCACAGTGAGATACAAACTATGCTAGCTCAGCCATAAGCTAGCACTAGCACATGCACTCAAGAAAATTCATCTGTTCCTGATGCACAGGGAATTCTGTAACCATTATCCCAGTTTCTTAGACCCTACACTGAAATACCTGATAGTAACCAAAGTGAGAGGTTAGTCATGATCAGGGCTGTTTTGTTTGTTGGAGTTTTTTTACTCTCAGTTGTACACACAGAAATCACATCATCTTTTTGCTTTCTGCTGCTTCTTATTCCAGATTCTCTCCCACTTTACTGCTTCTGTTAACCACCATTTGCACTGTCTCTCTCTCATCTCAGCATACTTAAAGCTCTTTCACACTCCTGACCTATCGGGAAATACTTGGTTGCATGCTGAAGGAGTTGGAGCCCAAAGGCCTGGGGTGCACAAATTAATTTTCACTCCCAGTTATATATGTCATATCCTTCTGCGTATCACCCCTACCAAAGCTGATGAGTGTCTCTAGATCATTAGATCTCTCAAGCTCTAATTAAAATCAAGAATTATTAAGGCATTAAATGAAAAGAAGGAGGTTCTCAGCAACACTGACAGGATGTATTGGTAAGGTCTTTGTAGAAGGTGGGGGCTATAGGAGTGGCTTCTGTAAGAAGCTGCCAGAAGCTTTCCCCAAGTCTGATAGAACCAATGCCAGCCAGTTCCCAGATGGCCAAAGCTGAGCCCATCAGTGACAGTGGCAGAGCCTCTGGGATAACATATTTAAGAATGGAAAAAATTACTGTGCCAGAGCATCTGCAGCCAGAGGAAGGAAGTGAGAATATGTGGGACCCATGTTGGAGCAGTTTGGGAAGGACTGTCTCCTGTGGGAGGGACCCCATGTTGGAGCAGGGGAAGAGTGAGAGAAGTTCTTCCCATGAGGAGAATGTAGTGATGAACTAAGCAGAATCCCCATTCTCCATCCCTCTGTGTCACTAGCGAAAAGACATAGAGAATTCAGGAGTGAAGCTAAGACTGAAGAAGAAACGGGTGGGATGAAAGGCATTTTAAAGATTTGAGTTTAGTTCTCATTACCGTACTCTGATTGGCTGCTAAAAATAAGACAGAGATGCTTCAAACTACACTGATTTTGCTAGGAACTGATGTTGCTCTGCTGGATGTCCCAAAAATTATAGAGTCTTAGATACAGATGTCATATGCACACACACAAGTTCAAAACAAAATTTCTGTCATCAAAATAGGTTAGCAATAGGATTTTGTAACTATACTTATCAAAGATTTGAGTACTATTGCCTGTTTGGCCTTGAGCATCTTCCCGTTTTTTAATTGAAACACTGTGCATTGTAGTCTGTATGCAACAGAAGACTAAGCATATCAATGTTGCTTTCACAGGGCTTATGAATCATTATAAATGTATACAATTTAAAAATGTTTTAGGAAAAATATCGTCCCCCTCCTATATGCACGTGTATACATAACTATAAAATAACCAACCTGTATGTGGGCAGCTTTTCCTATGTCGATCCCAAAAATCAATCCCAGGTGACATTAAGTTATTTAAATTCTATTGACAGCTCCATGAGGAATTCACAGTTGTGTTCATAGTGAAGGGAGGCTCAGTGTGAGTCAGATAACACCTGAATTTTGGACAGTTGCTATTAGACATACCTTTTAAATCAAGGATTATTACGTCAGATGGGGAGCTTCTCCTGCAATGCTTTGCCTCCAGGAAAATAAGGAAGATTATTTTCTACTATGAAAGGACAAATCTAATGAGAAACTTTATAACCTGACCTTAGGGAAACAGACAAACTGAAGCAAAATAACACTGAAGCTTTCTTCAGCCCCACAAGGTTGCTATCTACAATTTAATAATGCAAAGAATTTTCACACCTATATCCTTCAAGCCTATAGTAAAGCATGCATTACTTATTTCACAATTATGTCAAAGTTATGAATTAAGGTTATGTATAACAATCCAGGAAATCAGCCTAGAATTACTGAATACATCTGGATGAATTTTATGGACATTAGCCATTACAGTTCCAGCTAAAACAATAAATTGAAGCTCGAAATGCAAGCCTATATTCTTCATGCATCTTCCAAAGCAACACACAATATTTCAGTTACTTGGTCTTTCTAAACTGAATGATTTATAGAAGAATGTATTCAATCCAGCAATGGTGGCATAATGTTCTTAGTATCAAGTAAGAAAAAAGACACACAGCATTTACTGTCTTCTGAGTTGGAGATGAAGGATAGTAGGCAGGAGAACAGGCACTATCCCAGAGCCCTAGGCAGACTCAGAAAAGTTTTATTTCCACACATAAGACCCATACATTTGACAATACAAAGAAAAAATCTCCCCAGAGTGACCTCTTTGATACTTCCAATATCAAAACTCAAGACTGGTGTGAAATGTAGATGGAGAAAATAGAGATGGGATATGGAGATGAACCAGGTATCACATCATCACTTCTACTGAGCTGCAAGAAGCCACAATAATACAGGAACTGGGAAATAGAGGCAAGAAGCACTGACTTTGTTCACACTCAAAGCTCTCAGCAATGCTGGTTTAGCTCAGCTGCCTGCTGTCACAGGACAAACCTGCAGAAACTGGGAATAGAAGCCAAGCCTCTGTCTTGATTTCAGTATCACAGACCATACAAAGGGACACTTCAAGTGGAAAAGGCCCCGATGTGGAGCTTCAGGGCATCTTTGATTTCCTTTACTCTTCCCTTAATCCAAACCAAAATGGCTTTTATACTTCTGTGCTTGCCTGTGACTTATTCCCATGTTGATCAATTATAGTTATCACTGAAACAGCTGGATACAGCAGTAAGAACAGGTGGAGAATTTACCCATCTGCTACAGGTTAGTAACTATAAATAGGATAGTGAAAAAACAATTACATATAAGTTCGTATTACTACTTAGCTACAAGTGTACAAAATGCTGTGTAAAGCCTGGCAGCATCAGCAGTAACCAGTCCTCCCCACATGCAACCCAGAAGAGCAATGCAATTTGACTCCCAGAAACAGAGCACAGAAAAATTCAGGAAGAGTAAGAATTGAGACGTTATTAGATTTAAAAACAAGACCAGTCAAAAGATAAAGAACATGAAAATGTTCATGAAGAGATTAAAATAGATTTAAAGAAACTGGGACAAATTACAGAACACTCTTTTTAAGGTGTTATTAACACCTTTGCCACATTTGAAGTGAGAATGAAGCAAAAATGAAACATCCCAAAAAAAGCTTACATTGAAAAATTCATGTGAAGGCTATGGTCAATGTGTTTCAGATGATTAAAGCAAGGGGAAGGAATACAGGGAACCAAACACAGACAAGACCCTCAGGATCTCTGAAATTCCCATAAGCCACACTGTTCTCCTGGGTACAATGACAGCTAATAGTCCACTTGTCAGAACTTCAGCTGCATGGAAAATATACAAAATGCATTTAGATGGGTTCAGTTCTCTCTAAATGTAAGTCTTGCTTCATATTCACAATTATATAATCATTAATGGAGCTGCATTGGCATAAGGAAGGCTAAGTTAAAATGAAGATTAGTCACTCTGACTCTGCTGAAGCATCTGTCAAGGATATAATTTCATAGTGTTTTTCTTGGACCAAAGCCACACTTGCCACATTTGCCACATTGGCTAAAAGGATGGCTGAATTTAAAGATCACATTTCATTGCAATTCAGTTGCAGTAAAAGAGATAATTTTTATAACTGCACTGGTAAAACTATGTATAAATTGTTATTGTCCCATCCCACCACACACCAGTATCAAAAAGGAAGAGATGTTTTGCAAAAACTGTCTGGTAATCTGAGGTAAAACTCCAGTCCTAGAGCCAGGAACACGGTCAAAGGCACAAACAGTTGACATGGTTTAGGAGTCTCTTCAGAAAACAAAAGAAATGGCAGGATGAAAAAAGTATCCACTCCCACTCTGACCCTTCCTGGAGTTAAGACACATTGGCAGAGCCGCAAGCAGGGAATAAATTACAGCTACACCTGACCAGTCCCTGAGATACTCAGTTTAGCCCCATTCACCTATGCAGGCAAAAACAAATGCTTATATGAAAGAATATTCCTGTGAAGAGCCAGCAGTTTTAATTAAAAGAAGAAACAAATTAATACATCCATAAAAGCTTAGAAAATTGCTAGCATGAAACCAAGATCTGACAGTATGTAAGAGTAGCTGCAAGAAATGTGATAAAACAGGCAGAATATATTCCATCCTGGAATACAGTGCAGTGACAGACATCACACAGACAGAGCAGAGGAAGAGTTATTTCGAGAACTTTCTTCCGAGACTTGTGTTTGTTGCTGATCTAGAAGTTAAAGATCCTTAGCTAGATACATAATTTGGCAACCAAAACCAGTAATACAACATACAGAAGAAAGTTTTAAAGTAGATAAGTGATTATCAGAAGTTCAATTTATGCATTAACATAAACGAAACTAGACAAATGAGAACAGATGCTGTCTTGGGGCGATTATTTACCATTGCTAATGCATAAAAGTGCAATAAATGTAGCTATTAGCATAGGAATGCTTTCATCCAGCTGTAATATCAACATTAGCTAATTAAAGGAGAAAGTAATAAACCTGAAGATACCTTTTCCTTCTCCACATTAGAAAAGCATAACATACAAAGAGAAAGCAGAAGACTAGAGAAAGGAACCTTTTTAATGTCTCCACAACCATATAAAAAGAAGTAGAGCCAAGAACAAAGATTACATCTCATTCTACAGGTGAACTTTAAAAAGAGGCAGCAGTGTTCAGATCAAGTGATCTGACTGAAGACCCACTTTGCAAGTGATTCATTTTATTTGACCTTAATACCTGGAGTGCAAATTTCCTTCTTCTTCAGCCTAGTTTGGTCATATTTTGTGAAAAAGGGCAAAGACAAGTCTTTGTAACCTATGGAAGAGATTATATTAAGAAACGGATTTTTTCCAAGTAATTCTTTGGGCGCTGATTCAATGAAAACCCATTCTGTTTCCCAAGACGTTTTAGTTAATATGGTACTGGGATGAGGGCTCTTCATGATGTCAAAAATGGTCAGTGGTTGGCTGCAAAAAGCTTGAGTTCTGTTTTTCAGTTACTTTTTCTCTATTTCCCAGATCACTTTGAAGCTAGACTAAATTCTAACAATAAATTATTTAAATAGAATCTTTGACTATGTGATAATCAGTAGGTAAAAGAATGGAAATAAATGAAGACTTTGCCTACTATTAATGAGAAAAAAAACAAAACAAACCCAAAGAACAGTGTCACCAATCAAAATTTGGTGGCACATGAATCTTCAGAGCAGTAAAAGAGAAAGTGGTTTGCTCATGAATCTGAGTCCTTACTCTACAAGTGATGGCACTTTTCTGCTCTTTGCTCAGCCATGCCTCAGAGATTTAAATGAGAGATCATCTTCAATTACACTGTTCACAGGCAGAAGAAATCACTTTTTTCAATTAGTCTAACAGCATTTAACAGAAACCATACAGTCTTACCCATGCTGAGACAACCTCTATTACATAAACTGCATCTATTTTTTTCTTGATTTCCATGAGATTTCTGAAAGTATTTCCTCATGTCATAACACTGGATAAATAGCATATTATCATCAATTCTCACTACTTTATTGCAAGAGTTGTGCTTGGTCCTGTGCCTTTTCTGATTCTCTAAAACTAACTATGTTCAGTTTGCAGTGAGAATTGTTTACCTCAAGAGGTCTATGCTATTTATGTTCAATGGATACTCAGAGAATCTTACAAAAGCTAATCTTAAACTCATTCTCAAGAAAACAGACTGAAAATATATTTTTCTCTGTTTCTAGAGGTCTTGTCTTTGCTTATATATAAAGTAATTGTTACAGCTTCTTGGGAGCCCTTCCAACATATAAGCCTACTTTTGAACAACAGTCACAAAAACATATGTTTTCTGTAAAACAAGAATAAATTGCCAAAGACCTCTTGGCCTTTCAGCCCATCACTCTAGCATTACAGCACACCAGAATTCTAGCTAATCTAGGATTCGTATGCCCACTACTTCCCCTCCCAGAATGTGTGCTAGAATTTATGTTTACAGCACAGTAATGTTTAGTTAAACTCCTCTTTTTGATCCTAAGATCAGCTTTTCCTTTTCCAGCAAGCTATTTATTATACAGCACCTCTATATGCAAAAGCATTATAGTATCCAACAATGGGAATAAACAAACAAAACTGATCTGCATATTAATTTTAGATAAATGTACATAATGAAATGCTAAAATGAACATTTCCGAAAACCTACAGACATTGCTCTACAAAATAGAGGTTGTAATCTCCCAAAGACAGATTCCTAATAGTTTCTGATGATTTTCTTTCCTTGCTAGGTCAGCACAGGACATATGGAAACAACCAAAAATGTTCTCTCTACTGAACACCAAGCATTAGGCAGCAAATATTCTGTATACTGATATACAAGCAGATGGAGACTTCCTAGATTTTAATAATTCCTATTTTAAAAGCTGTTGTCATCATTTATATTACAGTAGCATTTAAAAACAACATCTAGGATTGTGCTGAACAAAATGGAAATCAAACAGAGCTGGCAGACCAAACAGTCAAGTCAATGATTGGAAAGAGAAAATGCAAAACATTGCCCATGGATGGTCAGCTTTAGAATCAAGAGTTCCAAACACTGTTTTAAATGAGAACAAATGATGGGCTGTAATCTGCTGTCTGATTTATAATGGCTCAGAGGTTCACATAGAAATGTTACATATTTTTTCTATGATAATTCTAATAACTATCTTCTTGCATAAAGAAAAATTATCTGATGACATAACAGGAAAAATTACTGAGTGAACACAGATTTGGGGTTATCTAGTCATACCTGATGACTAACTTTTCAGTGTGGTACTCATATGTATTCAGGGTAATCTTCCCTTTTATAAATGAAGGATAGTCAACAGCTGCCAAGGCAATTTGTAAATCTAAGCCTGGGACCAGACTTTGTGGGAAATACATCTTTAGCTCCTGCCCTTCCTCCAGCTGAGCTGTAGCAAAAGTGGCATTATGGTGCTTGGCTGTACCCTGATGCAGAGGAAGACACTCAACTTTCAAGCCTTACCAAATATTTCATTCCTACTCTGAGTCAACAGTTTCAGCCAAGTGGTGCTGGATTGGTCACAGACTTACACAGAAAAGACCATGGATGTCACCGCTTCTGGCTATTACACATAATCCAAACGCCCAGACTGATTCTAATCTGGGGTTTAAACCTCAAAATAAAAATATACACTCAATCCACACAGAAATAACAACTTCTAGTAAAACTATACCTATAGACCAGTAATACATAAATGCTTCCTCCTTCAACTTACACAACAATTAAAACTTCACTAAACATCAAGGTATTAGGGTTTAAAGAAGATTTTTTTTTTTCCTTTCCTAAGAATGAGCTATAGAGTTGAATATTACAGAGTCTCTTTGGCTTGTCAAGATAATTTTGTGTTTACCACATTAAAACTGTCTCTCACAAAAATGGTTTAACATAATTTTTCCCCCCACTATGTTATGTCATCATCTATTAGAGATAATGAAAAAACAAATGCAAATAAGCAGTCATTTAAAATAGTAACATGTAGTAACATTTCTGTCAAGAAACCTTGGAACATCTGTCAGAATACTAACCATATATAATAATAGGAGAATAAGTATTGTTATGAGTAGTGATAAACACAATAACTCACACTATTTGAAATACTGAAGGACAAAATCTTTGCTATGGTAAACCAACCCGATCTCATAGCAATGATACAATGTGATGTGTTGACATGCTAAGTCTGGCAATTCCTACATAAAATAAAGATGAATATATCTTTATTAAATGTGACAGATACAATGGTGCCAAGTAGCTCAGCGCAGAAGAACAAGACATTATCATAAAGTTTAGATGGACAATTGCATTAACTTTGAAGTACATTTGACTCACAGTGGCAATAGATTTATCATCTCTGAGAAGCTGAGATGGTTTCTTATGGCTATCAGAAATATAAATTGCCATAACAGGCACAATCTATGCCTGGACCAGGAGACTGTCAAAAAAGGTTTGCATTATTATATGTAAACATGAAATCCCAAAGAGCACTGTAAAGGGCATATTTCTGTATTTCTTTGCACTTGCTAGCTGTCTTCCAAAATATTCCTGCATATAGTGTTTGCAATAAGATTATGTCATTAGAGCAACCAGCTACACACACAGAGCAGGATGCCTGGATGTCTGAACCCTGCCTCTACTCCAGAGCTAGCTTTCTAATTAGACAGGCTACAGAGAAGGAATTTAGAAAGACTGCACAGCCATCTGTCTAGGAAAAGCAAAGCTTAGCTAGGATTGAAACTGGCAAGGGACATCAAGGGCAACAGGAATAGCTTCTATGCTAAATATGCAAAAAAAGGTCTGGACAAGAAAAACGTGGGCTCACTGCTAAACATGGTGGATATGGCACACTGGCTAGAAAGAGCATCTGAGCACCTTGGACTGTTTTAAAAGGCCCATAGTCAGTAGATGTAATTGAGCACTTTTAGCCAGTAGTCATTAGACTGCATCTAAAACACTACATCCAGTATCATTGTCCAAGAACCAAAAAAAGAATGACAAATTGAAGAAAGCTCAGTAAAAGGAAAGAAAGATGGTTAGAGGCTAGAAAAACTCCCTTGTGAGGAGAAGAGGAGAGAAAGAGGATGGTTCAGCATGCAGCAGTCTGCTTCAGGAGACTAACAGAAACCTAATGTTATGTATGATATCATTGAGAAGACAGCCAGCACTTCAAAGTGATGCCCACTGAGAGGACAAGAAACTGCAGACATAAGTTTAAACTGAATATATGGAGAACTTTTTTCACCATGAGGACTTTGAAGGATTGGAATAAGTTGTCCACAGATGTTATGCAGCCTCTGTTCATGGAGGCTTTCAAAACTAGATGTCAAAGTCCTGAGCAAACTGGTGTGGTTCATGGACCCTACCTTGAACAGGAGGTTGGACTAAATAACCTACTGATGTCCCTTCTAACCTCAGTCATTGTGTCTGCAATTTGAATATTTATGTTAGTTTTCTAACATCTCATGTGCCACCTGTTCTACTTGGCCTGTTCAGATGTTGCTGCATTGCACCCTTCATCAATGAAGTCTCGCTGACACAGCCAACATCCTTATTTACAGAGTCTGGTCGTGTTGACTGCTGACAGAATTGACAGCAAAGGATTCAGTAACATCACCACTAATAAAAATGGAAGCAGAAATGACAAATTTATATTAGCACTGACTCAGACTCTTGGTCACCTTGATCTATTCAGATTCAGCAATCTATAGAGACACAGGTGCTCTTCAAAATGTATGCCTTCAGTATGCTCTTTAATTGTAGTATTGCTTCAAGATGCCATTCCTCCAAATTTCTCCTTCAAATTCTAATCTTTTTCTCCTCCTTGCAATAATATGCAGAGAATAAAAAAAAAAAAACTTTTAATATATTTTCTCATATGAAACATGCTCTGTTGTCTTAAAAACAACTCTCCTCAAATAAAATAACTGCACATTTAGAAAAGCCTGAGACAAGATTTAAAAACTACTGAGCAATCATGTAGAACTGCCTAGGATACATTTTCTGGATTTCACTGTAGCAATTGTAGGTACGTCATTAAAGCTTCTAATCACAAACCAATTACATATTTTCAAATTTCCACATCTACGCACATAGAAACAGAGCAGTACTATGAAAAACCAGCATGCATCACTTTAAATTATTGTACCACCTTAGTCACCTTCTTAAAGGATTTCATTTATCATAATGGTCTTTACTCAGGAAGAATGGAATTTGTCACCTACCTTCTTAATAAGCTTTCTCTTTCTTTTTGAAAAGTTCAGTCAAGCAAACTGAGCTCCTTATAGAATAAGTCACTCTTTCAAAAGAATGGACACAGCAGCACCCTACCCATGACCAGAAGGCTGAAGGAGATCAGATTACTCATGTGAAGTTTTTTACTTGTAAGAATAAGGCTTGAAATGTAAGTTTCTGAAATTCCCTGAAAATCCTTCTAAGCCTGGTGAAGTAATGTTTAGGGTTCTCGTGCCATATCTTTGAACATATCTGGAAATAACTACTAATGAGAGCCAGTTTCTCACTTAGCTAATCAGTTTAGAAGATGAAGCTCTAAAATCCTAAATGCCACTATGAAAATATATCCCCAGGGACAGAAAGCAAGCACTGAAACTGGTATTTGGTTCTGCTGCTGTTATTTCTTAAGGCTGATGTATTTCAGTCACATCCTGTTAGACAACACTGTCTGCTAAAACCAAGAAACATACTTCTATTGATTTGAACAGTTGCTTCATGAGTCTGATTGAGCAATATCAGCTTCTCTGAAATCAGAGTCATTTCCATCAACTCTTGAGAAATAAATCAAGGAAAATTACATTTTTATATTAGCTATTTGATTAATTTTGAGATTCCTTTCTTCTAAAAGACATCACTGTCTTGTAACTCCTTTCCTTATCTCACCTTCCACATTACTTCAGTCAGCTTAGTCGGACTATGCTGACAGACAGCTTCTCACAAGAGTAGGCACTGTGGAGCTCCAGCATGGGCAAAGTGCATCTCCTTCTCGTGGGACAACAAATGGAGAAGAAATTGTTTGTGCTGTGCCTTCCCTTTCCTTTCATACACACTCCATAATAGCTTAAACACATCTGTCTAGTTTACAAGCTGTTGGTTCCATAAATTTTTCACCTGTGATGAAGAATGAATGCCATTGCAAAAGTTAAAACAATTTTCCTGGTAAGAACTCTCCATATAGTACTTACAGACTCATCTTTCCCTTCCTGAGGGAAGAAGTTTTAAAAACTGGATGGTGTGTGGAAGGCCTGCCCTCAAGAACGGAGTTTGAGAACTTCATAACTTTTAAACTCCACTGAGCTCAGGGAAAAAAAAACCTGATTAATTTAATTGATCAGCTTGGGACTGATCATTGAAATCTATTCCTGTGACTGTCGGCATGATTGTCTGCCTTTATATTTGCAGGTCGTGCATAATTCAAGCATACACTGCTTTCACTTGCCTCACTTGGAATTACATTGGAGTGCTCATCTGGAGTCTGAATCAAAAACCTTAGAAAAATGGACCTCCTGTATTCTCTTTCTATGCACTACAAGGTCTGGATTTTATTCTGCTCATACATAGATAAACCCTTTAACATCAAGCATCCAAGCATTTAATAGATCAGACTCCCAGCCTTTTTGACTGAACAAGGAAAAAATTCATCAAAATTTAAAAGTAGTGGTAAAGTGAGGTAATGATTCAGTCTTCATTGGAAATCAAATGGCTTACAAAAGTCATATAAGTCTTTGAATGAATCACTTGCAATGAATCTTTGCACTCCCCTACATTTACCCCATCAAATGTATTCTAACCACCATAAAATCCAATATGCAAATATATACACACCATCTGCAGATACATAAGGAAGTGATATACAGCATGAATCTATGCATTTGAATCTCTAAATAGTTCCATTACAATTTATGATGCTAAGAATAGACAGCATAGGGACTGAAGCCTGAAACTAAATCATGACACAGATAATGTAGAGCCCTTCTTTTTCATACTTGCATAGAAATAATTCCATCTGCCATATTCTTCCATCTGAAGCACTGGCTTCTGGTTTGGTACATTCAAGAGATATAAGGCATATAACTAGAAGGAAATACACTCTTGCTAACTGGACTTACTAGTTTTTTATTGCACTAACTTGGAAATCATCCTCTTTCTGTCAGCACCTTCTTTCTACTTGCCTTGTTTCATTTCTCCTAATGTTTTAAAAAGTGCATCTACTTCTTGGTACTTAAATATGATGTTCACATGTTTAACTCCTCTATCAAGTGGAAGACAGGCAATAAGAATGACTGCTTTAAATGGCTGAAAATAAAAAGTGGAGAGAAGAGAATGACACTATAGCAGTATTTTGTTTCAAACACAAAATTCAAGATGTATCTCTTCTCAGACAGCTTTAGTGCAACAGACTTGAAGTCAAATGCAGAGAAATAAGTGATGCCAATGAAACAGCAGGTGAGACTTGTCAGCAGAAATAAATATTTTTATGTGAACAGAAACTGTGCACGTAAGGTACATTCAAAAATGTGAAAGGTCTTGGAAGGTGTGCCAGGGGAATGACTAGCTTCTAACAACTAGTACCTGACACTACTTTATCAGCAATTACATATTTTGTACATAAAAATTCAAAGTATGACCTTCTTAAAACAGTGTCAATCTACTGGCATTCCTTTTCCTTTTTAATGAAGGAGTTGGGTAAATAAGATTCTTATGCATAAAGAGAGGAGCCTGTGCAGCAGAAATTGAATCTCCATTGCAAGGACACCTTGATTTCTTCTGTTTTCTAATACAGACATGCACACTTTAGTACTGAAAGGAATTAAATGCTTTGAATGCACTGTTCAATGATTTCTCACAGTCTATGAGGCCACTTTTTATACAATCTGTGTAAGCAATAGGAAACTAATTAAAAGGGATATTAATACCCTGCAATGCACACAGAATTAATCCAAGTCATAAGGACAAAATGAGTCAATTGGAATAAAGCAAACTGAGGGTAAAAAGCCATCCAAGAAATGCTGCCACTATCATTGCTTCAGATTCATAAAGAAAATTAGAGTAAATTTTCATTGACATGCTCTGAAAATTATATCCTGCATGCTGATAAAGACCCAAATGTTTCACCCTGATTCCTTTTACGATATATCAATCATTGTTTGCTACTAATTATGAATTTAGAATAGCTGCTCTAGTAGAAATTCATTCTAGTGATAACACATCTATTCTGATGTCATATCCCTGGATCTAAAAGGCAAATAATTACTTACTTTTGAATAGCAAGTTTAGATCAAAAAATATAGATTATGTGGACGTAGAGAATTATTAATCCTATATGGACAAGTCATCCAAACAAAACATTATTTAAAAGCATAAATCCTGTTGGAACATAGGGATTAACTGTTTTCACATGCACAGAGATTGAGAAAATAGATCATTACTGAACAAATTTTCATTGCAGCATACTTCAAAGCCCTGTAAATTACAGAGTGTTTTTAAATCCTTGCACTTTAGAAAATGCATATGCTGATTCATGCTGCAATAACAAAAGTTCTGAAACTGGAAAACCAGTCACTTACTAATGAGGTTACCTCATTAACTCTGCATTTTTTTCTCCTCCACTGCCTTGGAGCAAAAAGAGACACTTAATAAACAAAAATCTTTAATATAAAAGATGACAAGATAGAGGAGATGCAGAGTTAATAGAAGAAAATAGCATAATTTCAAATACAAACAATAACTTTCAGCATGTATGGATAGGAAGTTGATTTAGGAGGAGGAGAAAGTAGAAAGTGGCATTTAGCTGAACTGTTTCAAATATAAATATTCCAGATATACAGATCAGATTCAAAGTTCAGCTCTTGGATCCTATGAAATTTTAGCTTGGATCCTCTCCTAACCATTCCTTTCCTCCGAAACGGTATCTATACCTTTTGCTGCTGAATCTGTTAATATAACTTGGAGAAGTCAATATACATCTGCTGTGGAGAAGATCTGCTAGGACATAGTTTGTAGATATCTCACAGTAATCCAAAATCTGCACTTTATAGAACCACTGTCTGCGTGAAGTTCACTGATGTACAGTGACTAATGACCAGTTTTTAAGTTAGCATTCCTTAGCATGGGCTGATCCAGGTTCCCTCTGGACCCCATCACTTTCAATAATATCTGTAAACTGTATTTATAGCAAAGTGCTTCACTTCACCCGGCTGCCATGGTGCTGTAAGACACAACATGTGTGTTCTGTGCCCTGGGGCATGGTATGAAAAGAAGGGGAGACATTGGGAAAAGCCATGCTGGAATATTTGGAACATCCTGGGGTTGTCTTCATTAGGAGCATAGCTAGCAGGTCTAGGGAGGTGATTATTCCTCTACACTCTGTATTGGTGGGAGAGATCCTTGTCCAGTTCTTGGCTTCCTAGTAAAATAGAGACATGGAAATGCTGGAGCAAGTCCAGTAAAGGGTCATGAAGATGATCAAGGGACTGGAGTATCACTCATACAAGGAGAAGCTGAGAGAGTTGGAACTGGACGAAAGGAGCCTGAAAAGAAGGCTCAGGAAGGTTGTCTCAATGTGTACAAATAGCTGGGGGGAGAGTGAAAAGAAGATAAAGTCAGTCTCCTCAATGGTATCCAATGAATGGATAAAATTTCAAATGAACATAAATTCAAATATTAGGTATTTCATTTATTAATTTAAATTAATTTGAATTCAATTTATTCAAATATTCATTTAAGAAGATACTTGAAAAAAAAAGGAAGGTGGCCAATGGGTGTCTGAAGAGGTTGGAGTCTCCAAGTCTGGAACCACACAAACCCTAACTGGTCCTAAAAAACCTGCTTCAATTGACCCTGCTTTGGGCAGGGATTTGGCCAGGATGATCTACTCTGGTTTGTAGGTAAGAGGGACCTTCACCTTGCCCATTACAGTACTAAAGACATACAGATACTTACAACATCAAATATATCTTCACTTCATCCTGCAAAGACAAGGACCAAACTCAAATGTGCCTAAGGAACTCATCAGGGAAAGTGCATCATACCTTCGGCCAACACCTGGAACAAGCCAATTCACCATATTAAAGCTGAACCTTTCTTGATTCCACTTACCAATAGCATACAAAAGAAAGGAAGGGGAGGGACAAGTATGAATTTCACTGAAAATTAATTATATCGGTAACTAATTATAAAATATTATGGATTCAAACATAAGTTTCTTTAGCTACAATGCACGTTCATTACACCTCATGAAAAAAACACTGACCAGATTTGTCATTTGAAGGGTGCCAGAGCACTAACACAATTCTTACAGGTCTGGAAAAGAAGCAGCACAGCCAGAGCATTTTAAAGGATGCCAATCAAATGAGAGATCATGTTTTGATCAGGAGATCCTTCTGCTGATAGGTGATATAGAAGAAAAATGGCAGTGCTGCTCCTATTTAGCGGTCTGGGATAACAGTGTAATTGAGTCCCAGCTATACTGGGCATATGACTAAAAATTCACTACACAGCACAATACAAGTGTTCTTGGCTCAGACTCATTCAGGAAAAACAGAAGTGCATTGTAGGTCAGCACAAAGGTGCATGTACAGAAGCCCATGAAGGAGGTAGTCCTGTTTAACTTGTTCTGTTATGAGTACAAAGCTTTCACTTCCTCACTCTTACAAATGCCATACCAAGACATCAACCTTGAGCCACATTAAGCAGAAAATACATTGCACTTTAAAAAAAAAAATTCTAAGCACAATTTGGTTTTATTCTGAGCTCTTTGTCTTTCTATAGTGAAAATTAAACTTTACAAAAATCCAAATATTTTTAGAGACAGTGCTGAAACTCTAATCCAATGTCCACTTCTGATTTTAAAGGAAAAATAGAAAACTTTCTTACAAAACACAAAAAAACAAGAGCCAGAAGGTAGAATATGTTGAAACTTTACTGTTTTAGACAATTTTCAGTGTCAATTTGACTTTCAAGCAAACAAAATATTTACTGCATATTTCAATACAAAAACATTTAAGAAATAACAGATATTTGAGACATTTCAGGTTTTTTCCCCACTGTACTTCAAAAGTGAGAAGAGAGCATCTAAAGTTGGATATGTGCCCAGGTTGTTTTTCTTCTACTATGTCAGAGTTCAATATTTCATGAATTGCTGTGGGAAAATTGTATTTATATAGACATGTAAACGTTGGTGTGTTGGTTTGGGGGAGGGTGAGGAATAAGGACAGGCATCTCTCACAGCTTTTTCAGGCACTAAAGGACTTAATATCGTGTCTCAAATGTACAAAAATATAGTTATTAACTAGTATCCTGAAGATAATAGCTGAGTTTGTCAGCAGTCAGAAAGAAATACATCTTTTTCTTCTCAAATAAAAGGGAAGATACAAAACTTAAGATCAATTACAGAAGGGACACTTCAAAAAAAATTCAGATATTTGTATTGACAGATACTGATGAGGATCAGAGTTAAGTCAACATCTTCTATCTACTCCTGTATTTGCAAATGTGTGCAATTATGAGATTGCCATTGTAAAACCAAACAAATCACAACAATATACTCCTTATGGATGTCAGGAAAATGACCAGAAATCTAAAAAAAAAAAAAAGTATATAAATACATCTGGAGTCTTTAGGACAATTAATCGGGAAACCACAAAATCTCAAAAAAAGGATCAACGTGCATTAAAATAGCATACATAAGGACAAGATTTCATATGTTCAATTTCTAATCTCTGTACATGACAACTGGACCCTTTCCAATGTGAAGGCTGTTTTCTAAGGAAAAAAAACCCACAAAAACAAAAATAAAGCCCAATAACAACAAAGAAATATACTAACCTAGAAATACTAAAAACAGAAGACCACCAGATGGTCTTTCAAGTCTTGTCCTTAGAAGCCTAAGTTACCTCACTGTCTGAGTAATTTCATTAACCTCCAAAGCACAGATGGAAAACTAATAAACTTCATCATTTTTCTCAGTGAGTGTTCTGGTCTGATACAGCCTACTGGCTCTTACTTTTTTTTAATAGTGATGCAAAAATATATATTTCTCTGCCTTCCCCCCTAACTCAACAGCATTTTGTGCAAAATTCAGCCAGAAGAGTTCAGCAGCAGCTAATCCCCCTCTTCAACATCAGTCTGTGACCTCCTGTTTTAAATGCTGCTAGACAGCATCGCCAGCAGCTTACTGGCATGAATCTAATCGCCTTTCCACTACTATATAATGGCTTAGGTTCCCCTCAGCCTCCATCCTTACTCTGAGTAATACTAGAGAAATCAATTTAATAGATAAATAATATTAAATCTAAAGCCAGGTTTGTTGTCATTCTGGTCCACTGAACTATATGTGTTTCAGAATTACTAAAAATAATTTCTGGCCACTGTCTCTTCGAATGACACATTCTTTCCATTACTCTGAGAGAAATATTTATGTGTAGAACACAAACAGAAATCAGGTAAGTGCCCCACTCATTTCATTTCTTCCTTTACCTCTGAAGGTTTATTTTTACAGGTGGTCACACTTCTTGCAAACAGTTAGATTTAGTTATGAAACTGCTTTGATTTCACTCATGCTATCCCATTAAGTTCAAAATCACCCCACTGTACTGATTTTTAGAATTTCTTTGTGTGGAATGCTGACCTTTCTTTTAATATACTGTCATGGTGTGATGAACATTCGACTTTTGATCAGCAGAAACATGACATGAAATTTTTAACATATGCAGGAATTGAAACTTCTTTAACATAAATAGCTTTGTTCTTCAAGAAATGAGATCACAAAATGTATGCAAATGGTTAAATTGACAGTATACTGTCTTCTCAAATTTTTATTAAGTCCTACAATATCTATCTGTCTTACTACAGTAAATCACATTAACAAATATCCAGGGAAAATATCCTGGTTTCAGATATATAAAATCCTCAGATATTTTTCAAAATGCTATTATAGCATTTGTTCCTTGGAAGAGCACCAGCTCTTCATATTCCTGGAATATTAAAAAAAAAATTCATTTGAAGCTCATCCTATAGGGAATCTACCAGAACACCAGAACTATGTAAGGGCTCTTACAAAAAGCTAAATGCTTTATATTTTTGTGGTCACACAAGTTATGACAATGTCTCCACATATCATTAATGTTATCAGATAGCATGTAATGTCTTACCTGGGCACCCAAAAAAAAAAAAAAAAAAAGAGGCACTTAACATACATTAGATTTTGTCTGTTTGTTTAAGAAAATCTGGAAGCAGATCATTGGGTCTTATATTGAAATTAACTAAATCTCACACCAATATTTAAAGTTTCTAAATTAAGCATTTTTTTTCTCAGTAAAACATGAAAAAAAAAGTATTTTTCTGTAACAGAAGAGAAAAACATGAAATACCTTTATCTCAATAAAATAAATTATCTTTAAATTACTATTATAAAGTTGAATAGAAAAATTCAAACAATCAATACCAGCTTAGCTTTCAAAAGACTTCTTCCTCATTTGATAATGGGAAACCAACCAAATTTCTAATGAAGTAATAGAGAAGAAAATCACCTGGCTCAAGGCCAGGCCAGTAATTTTCCTGATAATCTGTTTTAGATTTGTGACTCCAGCTTCACTCTCTCTGCTAGTCTATAAACTCTCTGCACAGGAGTAAAATAAACCACACACAAGAGGCAACACTGGAAGCTGTGGATTAATCACTCACCGAAGTGTTTTATCTTTCAAAAATGCAAAGGCATCTAAGATGGAATAAATGTATGTAAGTAAAGAATTAATTGCAAATAAATTCCAAGTGGATTAAAAATAGCCAGATAGACAGGAGCTGCATGCCAGCAGCCGTGCTGCAGTAGACATCCCTTTGGATTTCACACCATCAGTGGCCAGTACCAGCATTAATAAAAGCCATCTGGTCTTACATGGCTTCATGTCTATATCTCATTGTTGGTTTCAATGGAGTTATTTGTTCAGAGAGGTAATTTGGAAACTTTTAGAGACTAGAATAAAGAAAACAAATAGCAGGCAATTAATCATGGTATTAGACCTTCCAAAGGCCATACTATTACTCTGAGGAATGAGACTAATCTTCACTCCTTGCATTTAATTTCAGGGGGAAAAACAAAACGTAATTTTATGGTCATAAATACTGAAAAGGAAAATTAAGAAGGATGCAATCTTGTAACTAATGCCTTGACTAATAACCGTGAAGGTCTAAGATGCCTTACTTTCAAATATTGTCCCAAGATCACGTTTAGAAATAACCATCAAAACCTGACTGCCACAAAACGAAACTGCATTAGTGTATAATTTGCTCTTGACCAAGCAGCGCTACTGAACTGCAGGACACCTGTTCAAAGAAACCTGTGAGAAAGAAAGGATATTTTCATTTCCCTCTACAGTGATGGGGAGTTCAAACAAAACCATCACAGGACATCTACAAATGTGATGTACCTCAAATGTGGAGTACCTCTGCAAATGTGAATACCAGAAATCTCTGTTGATGAAGCCTAAACTCTTCAACCTTATAAAAAAGTGAATTCAGGCATTAAATTTTAAAAGAAATATTTATCTGTGTTCAATTTTGACTGAATCACCCATCAGAGAAATTCCAAATTAGACCTTCCATTTTCTCTATACACAATATATGCACTTTACAGGAAAAATGGGAGAGGTGAGTCATGCTACTTTGAAAAATATTTCCACTTTAATGATTTTTTTCTATTATGAATATTGAATAACTTAAACAGAAAAGTAGGATACCTAATCTGGAGTGAAAATAATTTCATTCTGACAGTCAAGAAATAAAGTGAGGTTTTTATCATCTAACATGCACTCTGTTTTTCAATGCCAGATTTTGCCTTTCAAAATAATAATTAGCAGTAGTTTTAATATTTTCTCAATTATAAAGAATTGTCATTTAATGGGTAAAATTTCTATAAACATTAGTGAGTACATTATCTTAGCCTCTTATGCTCTGTATTATTTAGTTACGTTATTAAACAGTAATAACATTCACTTTCTTACAATCAAAATTTTAAAAGGATCTTTAAAGGGAGAGGGAAGAAGCAGAGAAGATAAATTATGCAACTGAAAGGAGTGGTTGTTTTTCTCTTTGTGTCTTTAGTGCAAATTCTTCTTCACTGTGTTTCCCAGACATCATCTGTTTCCAAAACAACTCAACACCAAACATGAGGGAGAAGATAGGAATTTCTTATAGGACATAAACCTGCCAGTTTGCAGAGTGGTCTGAGCTTTTTCAAGTAGGAAATACATGACAGTACAGCTCTGTTAATTAATTAAAGATAGGCAATGGGTGTCACCTCAGATGCAGTACATTATTTTAGGGATTTTCATTAGAATAATAGACAGATTATTACTTTATCATGTTGCTGCACACTTGTTTTAAGAATGCATATTTGGGCATTCAATAGCAGGGTTTGATTCACTTAGTATAGATTTGGTGGTTTTTAAAATTGTCTTTTAAAGGCTAATTTTGAATCTTGAATATCAGGTCACACTTGATCAGGACCTCACTACATTTCACATATCAGTGAAGTTCTTGGGAAAACAGAATCTATCAGAATTATTTACACTGGGTGCTCACTCATCTTTGCCAGTATCCTTTCTGCAGGATTTTGGGAGGAGGTAGAAGAACCCAAGATGTATCCAGGTATATGACACCACGCCACCACAAAATCACTCCCTTCATCTTCAGCTTATATCAGTTCCAAAATGCTATTTACTGCTACTTCTGGAAGTTCCTACTGGAAGAATAAGGTCCCAGTTTTTCACCTTGCAATACTATGGAGTTTAATGATGACACTGTGCTTATTTATTTTTAAAAAATCATTTACATTTTTGCTTTTCCATCTCTCCACAGTATGTGGGGACAAGAAAAATTTATTTAGTTAGGTCTAACAAATAGGAGTGGGAAAAAGAGTTATCAGATGAACATGTAATTTCTTTTGGCAAGTTAAACATCTATTTATATTTTAAAAAAAGATACATAAGGATATAGATTGGCCAGGAACCACCAAGCTTTACAGATTCCTGCCATCATATCTACAAATGTAAAAAAAATCCATACAGACTATATGTGCTGTAATAAACATATTAAGAAACATCCCTCTAAAATTGTTTATATTATCTATTCTGATCACATCTCTAACAGATTACATCTTTTTCAAACAAAAAAATCCATAGCAAGTCAGAGATATAGTGTCTTTTCTGCCCTTCTCCATCATACAAAACCTCTCCTTTCTGTAGCCCCAGTAATTTATTTCACACATGGAACATTCTTTACTTCCTAGTACCTTTCCAGGTAATTTTATTGTGATCAGTAGACTAAAAAGTGCTTCTGCTGTTCTCCTGGCAGTTCTATTAGATTAAATCCATTAGCAAGGTCACATATACACACTTCACATTTTCAGCTCATTCTGTTCATAATGTGACTCTCTTAAGATATTATCCTTTCATATTGCCCATATAGAATCTAAAAATATGGATCATTTTGTTTTTTCCTTAGTTTAGGTTTTAAATCATCTTTTTTTTAAACATTCTATTACTGCTTTAATTTATCACAGGTTCTATATTCCTGACTTCAACACACATAATTACATTATAGACAATCATCTCCGCTCCTGCTCAATATTCTGAACAGCTCACTGAGTTTTAAATGCACAAAATGGTCGTTGCCACACATTTCATTTCTGGCTTCAGCAGTTGTGATCTTGTGCTTTGTTACTAAAAATAGAGCTGCTTCAAACTACCTGAGCTGGAAAGCTAATTACAGAGCTGGTAAACAGTTCTCCTCCCCATTGAGCAAATGGCAGAATAAGGAGTCTGCTAATGCACGAGGGCTCCCATGGTCCTGTGGGTCTCTGAACTCTATCAAGTGTCATTTATTTAATCATTTGTACCTGTTTGAATCGTGGATAAATTATCATTTAAGTAAATAACTGTTTGACTGTTGGATCAACAAATCAGGGAGAAAAAGAACAATCAACTCATTTTAAGAAAAAGTATTCTAGCCTAATTCTCTGCTTGCACAAATCAAAACAATTTCACTGAAATAAACAGCACATTGTTGATTTTGACAAGGTAAGAGTCTAGTTCTATTTTCTGCAGTAGAGGGGTTATTAGAGGACTGACTGTTTGCAGCAGCTTAAAGACTTTTTCGAAAGTCATTTCTGTCACATACAGGCAAGAACAAACAACTGCCACTGCAAGAAAGCACTTTCTTCCCTTAAAAGTACTCTCAGCCATGTCTGCAGTACAGCAGCACATTGGCTGGAAAAAAATTCCCTGCTGAGAGATCTTACGGTGGAAGTGCCCATGAGGTGCAGATGCTCCTCTGTACTTGGCAGTGCAACGCTGGTTCCCTGCTCCATCAGATTGATCCTTATCACGTAGCCTAATACAAGCTGTGTTGGCAACAAGGGTTCAGCCCTCACTCAGTCAATAACACTCCTCTCATTTTCAGCCATTACTGAGGAATGAGCATGTAGACAATACATAAGCAACTGTCAGAACAATTGTGATACATCTGCAGGTCCAAAGGAAATCTAAGATATGCATTATGTTTGTTCATCCAAAATCACTTCCGGGGCCAAGAAACCATGAAGATTCTGGAATTATATTTTTTATCTGAATGCACAGTATAAGAATAAAAGAATTAGGTAGAAAACCACCAGAAAGACCAGTTTTAAAAAGCATTTATATTTCTCCTTCCTAACCCCAAAGAAAGAGAGACAAGTAAAAAAAATCTCCAAGACTGTACTGAATACATTAGAAAAGTATGATGTAGGAAAACAGTATGCAAGTGAGCATAAACTATTTGCTCACCATCATGCTTCTGCCATGTAAGAAGTTATATACTGTATACTGTGCATCCAGGGACAGAACTGCTGAGGGTAAATACGTTATTTACACAGCTCATTTGGGGGATGAAAGGATGATCTACCTCTTCTGTCTGTCCAATCTTTATGAAAAAGAAAGTCAGGATGCCCTCAGCTAAGCAAACCACCTCCTGTTGTGAAGGAAAAGTAAGTTGCCACAATTAGCAAAACTGATTGGAAAAAGAAAGCAAAACAGCAAATGTGGACAGAGGTGGAAATGTGCAGTATAAGGAAAAAGAAAATCCAAGCAGGAGCCAAGAAAGAGACAAAGAAAGGCATGAGGAAGTCAGACTAAAGAAAATCAACCATATTTCAAGTTCTACATATTCTAAAGAACAGAAACAGAGAGAATCTTCTAACAAAAGCAGTGATGGAAAACCAGAAACAAAGTACCAGCCTTCTCACCTTAACTGGAAAAAATAAAAGTAACATATCTGCGCACCTCAAGGCAGTCCCACACCATCACAACTAAGCCAACACTGAATAAGGTAAGACATGCACTGGGACTTGCGTAGTTGTCATTTGAGCAGTGTTTCACCAGAACTGACACATCTTGTTTCCATGGTACTCCGTGTACGCATACTAGAATGCCTCTGGAAAAAGTCATATGCATTTTTCACATTTAAACCCATATAAGAGTGTGTGTGTGTGTGTGTGTGTGTGTGTGTACACACAACTGCACAATGATGAAAGAATATGTGTGTTTGATGGTATTCAGTGCATAAACAATGTTAAAAATCAATTGAATCCCAATTTTCAATCACTGATCAATCTTCCTGCATTTTCAGACCTTTCTTTCTGACGTAAATGACTACAAACACCTTAGACAACATATTCATGTGTTGGATAAAATGTGCTTCTTATAATAGGACAAAGATCTCTCAAATGATAGTACATTCCAGAAAATAATCCACAAAAAAAGGCATATGCAAACAACATAAGCAATATTTTCCCTGCAATGTTGTATTTCTTCCAACATTTATTCTCACCTTAAGGCAGAGATGTGATATCCGTAACTCTGGGAGTCATTAATTCAGATTTCAAAGGTAGAACATTGACAGCCACAGTCCTCATGTGCAGCACAGACCAACTCAAACATTTCAAACGCTCACAAATATTTTTAGGTGGCCTGCTTTTATTGAATTAAACTTGCCAAATTCATAGGGCAAGTAAGATGTACTTCCATCTTTCTGTTAAGCCAGTATAAAGTTTCCACTCCCCTTCTCAAAAAAGTTTACGTGGATAAAGGAAGTGGATAAAAACATGCAATGTGAGGAAACTGTTGCAAATAAGTTGTGTAATTCCTTTAAATATAAGTAGCTGTCTCAGGCAATCACAGAAAAAGCACTTTCAAAGTGACAGTCTTTAATGAATGAAGTAACTTTGTGAGCCTTGCATTGTTCGTGACAAAAAATTACATCTTTCACCACACATGTATCGCTCAAACTTCAATCTTCCTAATGAGCACATCAGCATATGCAAAGACCCCAGAGCCAGAATGAGATTAATGGAATAAATTTAGGGATATAATTAACAGGAGAGAAGGGCAATAACTAAGCATTAACACATTCCTTCATTCAGTAGTTTTTTGAATCAGAGGCACTGCTTAAAGTAGCACACATTAGAAGACAACATTAAAGTATATGAAAAAGAAGCTTATCCTGAAACAGACTGAAAGTACAGTAGTTTGCTGTGTCATAGTAGCACCAATTGCAAAGCAGTTCATAACCATATCTGCTTATGTCTCAAAGCCCTAACAACCGCCTATACCAGACCAACTTAATATGCCAAAAATTTATCAGGAGTACTATCTGACAAGTGACTAAGTTTCAAACAACACAGGTATTTCATTTTAAAAGATCTCAGATGATGAAATTCTCAAGAAACTTTTTTAACAATTCAATAGCTAAAAATCAGCTATTTACATCTCCACAGCACAGGGAGCCTGCAGATAGGAATAAAGGGTAAGTACAGACTCCATCGTCTTACCTCAGCTATGTGCGGCATTGGGTTAAATCCACAGAGATTGCACACAACTTTCTTGCACTCTGTACAGGTATTAAAGTTGGGGGGATCCTTAGAACCAATATTTAGTCCAGTTTTACAAAGGGGACAAGACATTTCAGGCTGGCTGGCTTTCTCTGGTTCTGACGGCCCATCAGGTTTCTTAGCTTCAGCAGCCTGAGGTTTGCTATCTTTAGCCAAACCAGGTTTCTTTTCTAAATCAGACCCTTTAGTTAAAACACTATCCGCTTTTGATGGTTCTGATTTTTCAGTTGTAAGAGGCTTGGCTTCTTTCTTTATAGGAATAGCTTTTGGAGGAGGCTGAGCCTGACCAGCCTCTTTGGGGGCTGAAGGCTGAGGTGGAGGTTGCGGCTGCTTTGCTGCAGGACCAGGTGGAGGTGGGGCTGATGTCTGAGACCCTGGCTGACTTGCTGTGGAAATTAAATTTGAGGCCTGGCTGAAGATTGAAGCTCCAAATCCAAAGAGTTTCCCAGTAACTGTTTCTTGTGGTGTTGTAGGCTGAGGCTTTGGGGCATCAGTGATGCCTCCCAGATTAAGGCTGAACCGCCTTGATTGCTCTGGAGTTTTCTGAGGTGGCTGGGGCTGAGGTGCCAGCTGTGCTGGCCCTGGCTTGGGTCCTGCCCCTGCTTGTGGGCCCTTGGGAGCTGGTTTTGTATCAGGCTTTGGGGCTGGTTTTGTTGGTAGCTTTTTAGGATCATCTTTTGTTTGTGTTGGCTCAACAGGCTTTTGAACTTTAGCGTCTGGTCTAGCCCCAGGCTGAGCCGCAAGCTTGGGATCTGACTTCTGCCGGGACACTTGTGGAACAGGTTTGGAATCTGGTTTATCCCCAGCTGGTTGTGTGTCCTGTGATGGCTTTGCAAGCTCTGGCTTTGGGGCGTCTGTCACTTTCTGTTGAGTTGGTGGTCTGGGACCTGTCAAATCCTGTTTCTGCTCTGGTGCTGCAGAGGTAGATACAGTGTCTGTCATAGGCTTCTGTACACTGGGTTGTTTTTGCTTATCTTCAGCCTGCGTTGGCTTGACCTGGTCAGATTTTGGAGTGGCCTCTGCTTGTTGGGGGGTCTCAGAGGGCTCTGCATGGGGTTGTTTTGATTTTACAGGGGGAGACCCAGGCAAGGGAGTTTGCTTTTTTTGTGGTGGAGGTTTTTTCGAATCTGCTAACTGTGAAGGATCAGGTTTAGGAGTAACGTCTTTCTTTTGGACAGGCTGTGGCTGGGGAGTTGGTTTAGCTGTTGAAGGTGGAATGGGTGTCTTCTGTTTGGGTGCAGGTGGCTGTGGCCCAGGACCCTGACCTGGTGCTAGGTCACCTCCTAATGCTCTTTGCATCTGGCAGTTTAAACAGAGCCATTCACTGATCTGGAAAAAAAAAAAAAGCATTATAATTAAGATAACACAAAGTTAATAAAATGAACATAATAATAAGTTATTCTAATATAGGACTTGTTGCAATATGTCAAACATCTGTGTAAAAAGGGACAAATATCACTAATAATGTTTTGCAATTAACATGCACAGTTGATTATTTTCATTCTTCTCCACGTTGCTGTGAGTCAAGCTATCACTGAGCCCATGCTTCTAATGGCTTCACATTCAGTTTACACACAGCTGAATATTGGAGGATAAAAACCCAGGAGAATGAAAAAAAATGCATTGGAATTTCATGGGACCCAGCAGTGATTCATTTACAGGAATGATTTGCCAGAATAATGACAAATACTGCTAAAATGGTTTAACACATCAAGTCTGCTGACAGAAAACAATAATCAGAATTAAAACACAGTAAATGCATAATTATCTTTAAACATACATCTATCAAGCTCTTCACACAGCTTATGCTTTTGGTAATGGTTTAAATTAGAGAGCTCAGGTATTGGCAGTATATACGTATCCAATGAATTAGGCACAGAGGTGTATAAACAGGCATCATGTATTACACAGACTTGTGCTTTACCACCAACTTCAGATGGTAAGTCTTCATCCAAAATCAGTGAGAAGCTTTGCCTGAGCCCTGCCTGATGGTATTTCAAGAGCCATAAATAGGTTTCTCAAAACTCTTTTGTTATTAGAAGTTTGTAGGGTAATTACTGTACCTCTGTATACAACGGGCCCCTCTTTTCACACAGAGGAGAAGGAGTAAGGCAAGTAATGTATTTACCCATGTTTCTCATCAAGTATAGTACCTCACAACTGCTAAACATCTTTTTATCATTCCCTAGCAGTATTACATGAGAGAGAAACCATATTTTCTAATGAGGCACAAAAGCCCAGTTTCGCAATCTGAGAAAGGATCAAATTGCCTAAAACATGTGGTCACGTGCTACTTTCCACACTTTCCATCACTAGCAGAAACATTATAGGCAGCAAAAATGCCATTCAATATGGCACAAAGTCCCATGGGCCTGCACCTGCAAGTAGATATTTAAGCAGGTCACCGGTAGCTGTTCTCCTGTTCTTTAGGCTGTGTGTGAAACGCAGGGTAGCAGCTACAGCATTTGTGGGCACCACTGCAACAGAGGCAACTGCAAATAGGAGAACACACAAAATAAGTCTCTTTACCCTTATGGGGGAAGACTTCTGGATATTGTTTCTCACTAAGGTCTCAATGATCTTAGAGATCTTTTACAGCACATATGATTCTGGGATACTATGAAATCTCTGCTATATGCCATGGAACAAATTTAGAGGCACTACATGAAAAGAAAGATTTTGTCTGCATAATATCAGAGTTCACTGGAAGGAAAGAGCTTTGATGTCATGGACTGAGGCAATGAATTAATTGTTTTGGTGTGCCTTGCCAGCCTTGTATTTTTGCAGTAGCAAAAATTAAGAGTTGGATGCAGCTCCCTAGAACACAGTTATTTCAATTATTCTGATAAACATGGTATAAACACATACTCTGGAATGTAAGTTCACTATTACTAACAGCTTCACAATGTCATGCCAAATTTTGGCCTCAGCTATAAAGTTACCATTCATAATAAGGTTGCTCTTATCTTTCATTTTCAGTGCAATTTTTTTTAGATTGTTTAAACAATTCTCTGATCTACTTGCAATCCATATAGCAAATGACTGTTAAAAAATGAAAACAACTGGAAAAAACTGGATCACATGTTTAAGCACTGTTTTGAATTATGAAAGGAATCAAGACCTGTACGAAGACTTGAGCAAGGATTACATTTAGCTTAACTCCCATTTTGTTTGATTAGTGATCACTTCCCTTACTTGATTTTAGATATTAGTAATATAATTTAATTAGATACATACTAATACCATTTCTGGATGAATCCTTAAGGGTTTACTAGGGCTTAAGTGTAATCAAAGACCAGGCTGTCACAGTTGTCTGGCTTTGGCAAAGTAACTAAGATTCCTATGTTAGGGAGGTAGGCTCCGCTCTACAGTGGAGAAAGACAAGATCCTGCGAGGAGTTTTTAAATGGACCTAAGCAAGGAATGACTTTTTCCCTTATCCACAGAATTTTTACAGATATTTGGAAAATGCACTTTGCCATAGGAATACACTGTTTCTGCTCCTTCTTGGCACATGGGCAATAACAGGTGCCTACCCAATCTCACTTAGCTTCCAGGAGAGCTAAATTTAAGTCACTATGACACCCTTAAGACCTCAAATGAAGTAGCTGTAACCTTAAACCTCCACCACTAATTTTTCCTTATTAAAAATATATATATATATACACATATATGCACATATGTGCATTCTTGGTATGAAACTGATGCCTCCAAAACTAAAACTGAATTTGCTACTCCTACAGCTGAACTTCAAAATGGAAAATGTAGGAAGTTTCACTTCACTGTATTATTTTTTAAATCTTTCTTGTTCAAACATAAAATTCCTCCCATGCATTTTAGTGGGAGGAATTAAGTGCCAAAACCCTCAAGTCATTATAGCTTACACACATCTTCAAACAAATACAAAACTGCACAAACTATATTCCTGTGATTGAAACAGCAGGAGTTCAATATGAAATGTGCTATGTGATATAGTTTTCTGTCAAACACTTGCTTTTTGTTCTACTGGAATTACAGAGATTTTCCATAAATTTTAACGGGAACAGGCTTCCATTAAATACCAATGCTCTTACACATTATTACAGATTAAGTAAAACTTACTGCTGCTGTAGATACCTAAAATATGAATGTCTTTCTATCTTTAAAGGTGTTCCTGGACAGCAGTTGTGTGACTTCCTAGATTCTTTCTCCACATATCTAATATCTCTATGTAGAATTAAAGAGCAAAAGTTTCCAGAGGAACTTGTGAGCTTTAGCAGTTCCTGTCTGTGAAGGAGATTCCTCTTTCATGCTGAGAAACCCAAGCTGTCTATTTTTACATCAGTATATAGGAGTGGGAGCTGGGTCTTATTTCTAGAAGAAATCTCTTAAGTGATTTTCTTCATTCCAAGACCCGTGCCATTAAGTGCCATAACTAGGACTGTAAATTTGATAGATTTCATGCAACATTTTTGTTCAGATTTCAAGTCTTGAACAAAGTAAGTTGCTGCTTTGTTTTCTAACTGTTGTAGAAACTATATGCCCTCAGAACAACAAACAAGTAGTTAAAATGTATTTCATGTATTCATCAACCATGACATCAACTCTTCTAGTTTGAAGCACCAAATGAATTTATTCAGTATTTTGCTAGCAACATCCATGGAGAATTACTTTGAAGAAAATTATAACACTACATGCCATAGATTATGAATGCATAGAGAAAGGCAAGTTAACAGTCAACGTCGATATCATGAACTACAATTCAGTCCTTCTCCCTATCCCAAACAAAGCCAACACAATTGAAGAAAATCCAGTCTCTATTTCTTTCTTCAAAAAGGGTTCAGACGTGTTCTAATGACACAAACCCATCCAAAGCAATAGGACAGCTGTCAGCAAATGCATTGCCTGGCATGCTTAATTTCTATCCCTGCAGATGATGGAGGGGAGGAAGAGAATATATCTTGATTCCATGTTTCCAGATGTACATGAGAAATAAATTTTGACTTGCAGATTGAACATATTTCATATCAAAATTACTGGCACACAATGTGAATGTGTCTCTCAGAAGCCATTTTAACAGTCATTTTGCAGAGCAGAGCTGCACTCTGAGGGAATGGATGTCATTCTCATTTAGACCAGTCCTTTGCTGCTATAAAAAGGAACTTAAAGATATACATAAAATATTAACACCCCTTTATATTACCACAGAAATGTAAAGATTTATAAAGCCTTTGGATTGCCACAGGTATGTAAATGGACTTTACTGACATTGGTCAGCTCCAAAGCTTTATCGACAAAATCAGTATCTAGTCTGAAAACACAGCAACTTATTTGGTCCCTGACAATTTTAAAGAGCAGTGACAAATCCAGATTTGGCTCTTAGCAGACATTTTTGCCAAGATGATGAGAGAAACATGAAAAATAAAGTGCTCAAGTACATGATTTTATGCAGCTTCGTGCAGGGTAGAATACTGTAAGAGAAAAGAATCTAAATCAAAAAATCCTGTTATGAACAAATAAGAAAAACTATCAGAAACCAAATTAAATTAGTGTGTCAACATACAAGTAAAAATATCTTCTAAAGAAGTCTGTGCAATACTGGAGACAAAGTTTTTTCTGGTACATCATCCTTACATGAATAAGATCTCAGCTCTTCAGAGTAATTACACCAAACTAACCATTTAACTATTGTACACAGTATGCAACTGATCTTCATTGCAGGCAAATAGATCATCACAGCTAAATACATATTTACCTTCCTTTCAGATATCAGATGAGTTTATCAGGGAACACTGACTCAAGATGCTCACAAACAGGACACTAGATTCTAGTCAGCAGCATGGTCCATGGGTCCATGGGTCCATTCCACCACCCACAGCGATGGTTACAAGCTCTGTAGCTTGGTGCTAAACCAATGCTGGAGCAAAGTTTTTAAACAGACATCTTGAAAAACTATTCTTAAATATTACTTAGCTATTCTAAAGCTGCTAAACACTACTGGATGAATTATATTATGCAGTTATCACAATCTTACCACTACTCCGCTTAAATTACCAATATAAAAATCTATAGTTTGCATATGAATTATGAATGTTTAGGGAACTGTTATTTTATAGCTTACATAATTAGAATCATAAAGAAAAATAGTGAACATAATCTTTTGACTTTTTTTTAAAATGTCAGTATCTCAGGATATCTAAAAACTACTTTTTATAGCCAAGGATATGATTAAGCTGCCTCATGCACAGGGCAAGAAAAAAGACTTTTAAACAGAGCTCAGTGCACTGCATCATGCAGCACTGCAACAAATGCTCATTGCTTTCATTAACTTCACTGAGATTTAATATACTAGAAACACGTGAATGATTAAGAAAAATTTAACTACAAATCCAGACAGCGGCAAAGAAAAGGTTAACAAAGTTCATCTGTGCTGCACTGAGTGAATCATGAAAAGGATTAAGCTGTCTGGTGAGAGCAGGGCTGGGCTGCCCAGTGACTACCCAGCAAACACCATCTCCACATCACATGGCCTCACATAGTAGTAAATTACAGTTGCTGAGCAACAGCAATACTGGCGCAGATGGCTGACTGCAGTTGACATCTTTAGCTATGCAGATTAATTTATTATTTACTTGTGTTAAAAACTGGACGGGCCAGCTTTCTGGACTAATGAGAAAACACTCCAACATATTGTAGAATATTGCTCAATTAAATTATTGGGAAACTATTCCCCATGCAGAGGGGTTTTACCTCTATGTTCTGTCCCTTATGTAAAAGAGAAGGGGAAAAAAAAAAAAAAGGTAAAACCCGTAGGGCATCACTGCTATTACTACATTTAATCCTTAAAGTAAAGCAGAACTGTAGGCACACAGTCTTCCTCTAAGATAGAAACAATGTGGGAGTTTGTTTAAGAATATTCCATGGAGAGAAACAGTATCCTGTACTTCCATAAATCTTCTATTTGAGGATCTTTACAACTTTCCCAAATGTCTATGTGGCAGCTGTGGGCAGAACTAGTGGCTAGGGGCAGAACTGCAGGAATTATACTAACTTCATTTCATTACAAAAATGGTGAATAATGCCCATTTGCACAGAAACTCGAGTACTAGTAACACTGGAATACCCCAAGCACCCTTTGTACCAAAGCAAATACTTCACACTTTCATTGCTTTTAAATGACAACTAAACAAGGTTTGTTTGCATCTGCTTTCTGATCGATTTGAATCCAGACTAGAGTCCATCCTCTTTGACAGAACTCCTCTAGCTTTACTTCAGCCACAGTTAAGAGTTGGCTTCTTAATTAATAGTTTGAGAAATTTAAAAAAGCATTGAATTTTGTTGGAGTTTTTTTAAAATTCATTTCTGTACAACTCATGATTATTATAACAGCTGATAATCAGATTTAGGTCCTTTATTTTTTTCTAGTTTGTTCTCCTTTACTCATATAACCCTTATATTCCCCCCGAAGCTCACACAGGGCGTACAGTTTCAAAGCCATTTTTCCTGATATTAAAAATCTTAGGATTTTGTTGCATGTCACTACCCACAGTGATGGCAGCTTTATTCTTGTTTATAAATAATTTCCAGTCCAAGTTGCATTCTGATTCTTATGCACTTATACTATAACACAGCAGGGTCTAGACTGCAAACCACAGGGAATACTTCAATCAACAGCTTCCTTTACTGTCATGTAATCAACAAAGATTTAATAGAGTAATTTCTATTAATTTTGTTGTAAGTATAAGTAAAACTTATCCAGATTCACCACAAGAATTATACTCATCTTCCTTCTTTTAAATTATTAGATATTGTTCTCCCTAAACAACCCGGTAAAAATGAAAACAACTGAAGAAAATTAATGCCTTTCTGACAGTGTAAATTCTGTTTAGTTACTGATCCTACTTCATGCCCAAGTATGTTTAGGATACTTAAAACTGCAGGACTTTAATAAAAACAACAATTAATACCAAAATCATTATAAAGATTTGAACGAAATTATTATATTTTTAAATCAAATGTTGTGATATGATTGTAAGTAAAAGCAGAGGTAGAAGGAAAGCAAAAAAAAAAAAAAATCAAGGCAATAGTATGTAGTACAATTGATATGGAAAATTTCTAGCCCTACCAAAAAAAGTTAAAAAAATAGACATCCCCTCCCCCATAAAAATTATAATAACAACAAAAAAAGGAAATGTTTCAGATACGGTTAAAACAAATTTTTCATGTTGAATTGAAAAATAAATGTGCAATCCAGTAAAAAGTTTACATGATCAGAAACCATACATTCCACTTTGAGACAGTCGACTGTTTAGGGTTTCTTATCCCTCCTCTTGGAATTTTTTATCCCTCCTCTTTTTTCCATTAGGATTGAGTCAGCTTTGGTACAGACATATTGTTTGAAAAAAAAAGTCAGAAACAATAAAATATTTTCTAGAATTCACTTTACCTCCATCCAGAGAGCTTTTGGCAAGTAAACAAATCCCACATCAATATACAGCTTCATATTATCTGAATGCACAATTTTCATTAAATATCCATATTTAAAATTATACCTGGCTCCAAAATGAATTTTAAAAGGTCTCTTAAAAGAACACCAAAACAATGGATGAAATATGGACAAAGGTAGATAAAATTCATGTAGAATAATCCCTCCTCAAAAACGACTTAGAAGACAGGCATCCATATATGCACAGATACACACAACAGGTGGGCTCAAGGAGCAGAGCCCACACACAGCCAAGTGTCAAACATTAACAGCTTTAACACTCTACTTGATCATCGGCTTTACAGATGACCATCATAAAGAATGTAATGACATTGTTATTACTCTTTAAACCCTTGCTCAGTCTGTGTTGCATGTATTTTCCAACAACTACCTCACAGGGAATGAAAATTTACTCCAGTTATTGAGCACATGCCTTGGTCATTTAGATTTAACTATAGCAGTTCATGCTTCTTGCCTAGCTTTATCAAAAATTATAGATAAGCATTTAACAAAATGGATAGTTCCTCAAGATGTTTTTGCTCATTTTCAGAAAGCCTACTCCTATCTGAATGTTCTAAAGGGCTGGATCTTTTTTTGGGAAGTGCTGCTTTCTGTTGCTAATGGCTCATGGGAGTGGGTTTGGGAAAATAAAATGATAAAAAATTAGAAAAATAAGTTATCACATTATAAAATATACACTTCCTACAAGGTTCTAATATACGTGAAAGGAAAATGGAATAGACTACCAGTCCTCAAACCCGCTTATATAATTTTTTGCATTACTTTATGCAACTGTTGCTAGGCAGTCATGTGCCATGGTGATGAGTGGAGTATGAATACCTAGACAGATTAGAGAGACATATGTTACTGAACACTTATATATGGTGTGTTTTCTCTCTAAACTGCTGTACAAAAGCAAGATACCGACTCTCCTTCTTCCCCAAGAGGACTGCAGTGTCAGATGGTTCAGAGAAACAGTTCAAGGGGTCTGACCTTGTGGCAATACAGGTATCACTTTCTGCTCTTAGCTACAGAGTTCTCTCTAGTGAGTTAAAACAGACAGAGTACATGTACTACTGTATTTTAAATAGAGGTTTAAATGAATAAAATGAATTAAATTTTTTTATCTGCACTTTTAAAATTGGCTTTACAACGTATGCAATCTACTTCCTAAGCCAGTTTGTAAAGCTTGTTAAATTCTTTTCAGAATCTGTTAGAAATATAGGACATAGAAATTTAGAAAGATCTACATTGGAAAAATTATTCACTCGATTAGTTTTGGAGACTGTGCTACTTTGTAAGAAACTTGTAAGAGTATCTTAGGAAAACAATTTGAGCGGCTGCATAAAGGAAAACTTTAGAGAACAAAAGTCTATTTTTTTTCTAAATAAATTCCTTCTACTCCCCACATTCAATTTGAAATTGTTTCCCAATCAGTAATGTCTTTAACATAAGCAATAAAATCAGCAGTTATAAAAGACATGGGAAAAGCACAATGTAGGATTCCAGAATCAGGAAACATGGCAAAAAGAACAGCAGGGAAAGCCAAAGTATGATCATAGAGTCAGTAAATGCATAGGTAAGACACAGATTTTTGGTCAACAATACTTCAGGAGAACTGAAAAGACAAGAAGCCAAAAGAAAACACTTGCACCATGAACAAGAAAATTGACAGCCAAGTCACAAACCATTATTTTCCTTACAGAGGGGAAGAAATCGGTAAAATATCATAAAAAAAGGAATCAGAAACTTTTGTTAATACTCTAAATACTGAAAGGAAACAGAAACTAGAAAGCAAGTGTGAAAATAACTCAAGTGGGACCCTTGGCAGCTGAAATAAGTGAATTTTTTGTATGTGCCAGAGCAGGTTCTATTACTTTGATCCCAATGTTCAGTAATAAAGTCAGATGTGATTTTTGCCACACTTCAATGGCAGACTGGAGCAGGACACCCACAATGAAGTTTCAGCAAGACAGCTGGTGGTGCAAAGCTGAGCAAATGAGAAAAGCCTGAGTGGCAGTCAGGAGATTGGAACTAATAGCTGAATAAATTAGATGTCCAATACCTTCATTTACTGAAATGATTTCATCATGAAATAAATGCATATCCTGTGTTTATTTCAATATGTAATATGAAATTCAAATCTGCTTTTACATATGTATGCAATCAGTTAGTCTTAAATGCAGCTGTATTTATTGTCTAAAAGTCCTGAATTTCACACTTATAGAGTACCCACTTCAAAAACTAGTAGTTATTCACAGGATTTCCAAATACTTGGAAATCTTCTTACATAAATTCTCTCTCAAAACGTGTTTTATTTGAACACACCAAAGTTATTGACTATTTCCATGGGAAATCTGAAGCTTTTAAAGGAAGGCAAATTTGGGGCTCCAAGTCTCCAGGAGCACACTATGGAAATGAAATCAGCACTCACAAATAAATGTAAGAAATTGTGGCCTAAAACCACTGTCAGAACTTGAAGGCAAAGGTTTGTAATGAAACTTTCTCTTTGACTTTAATATCAATACATCACATTTCTTGCCTATTATATATAAATATATCCTTTTTTGCACCAACAGGCCAGAATGACCTTTCCTCATGTAGACCCTGAAATACAGACACCTGGTTAGTTGCAGGTGCTCTGAGGTTTCTGCACACAGCTGTTCAGGTCCTTCCTTGTCCAGTCCAGTATTTAGTGCCAGCTATCTCAATCCTCAATTTCCCTAAACTCAAAGATGACGTTACACTCCTAAACCAAGCAATGTACTACCCGTGGTTACTGCAATTAGCCTTTCAGGCTTAAATTCACAATTTTAACAACAAATCAATAGATCATATTTCTGGATGCAAAAAGTCTGCTGTTTGTTATCAGGTACCCACAAATAAATATATATACTGGAAAGTAAACCAACAGCTAGCAATGCCCTCAAATTATTGTGGTATTGAGAATGCAGGTTGCCCAGAAAGACTGTCAAGCCTCCCTCCTTAAAGATATTCAAAACTGGCAAAACCTGCTTTAGGAGACACTACTTTGAGTAAAAGCTTAGGCTACACCATATCCAGAGCACCTTTCCAGCTTCAGAAATTATTTGATTCAATTTTAAATATATAGGTACTATTTATCAGTCTCAAAATACAGTAGCAGTCTGTACTTCTTCCTGTGTGCATCTCAGATCAGCTAAACTAATACAAAAGCATGACAAAAAAAAGTTTTCCAAATATCCCTTCTGACTATTTATCATTAGTAATCCTTTTATACCAGGTCTACAATGCCTGAACTTCTATAAATTGATAAAAGTGTTGGTACTTAAAACAAACCCAAACTACATTGCAAATTTAAAATTAGCATATCCGGATGTACAAGAAGCTGTTCAAGCAGTAAGAAGAGATCAAACAGTCACATGAAGCCTTACTCCCATGCAGAGCAATAAAGAATATGTATAAGGAATAAATCAAGGTACCACAAATTTCAGGTTAAAATAAATTCATTTGAAGTTCTAATATTGCTTTCTATTCCATTTTTATGTTATAGAATTACAGAAAGAATGGTGATCAAGGTTAGAAAGAGTCCACAGAGATCTTTCTTAACATCCCACAAGAATGAAATAACCCCCATACCACCAAGTCATACTCATGACTCAGCTTTCAACAAATGAACACTGACAACTGTTGTAAAGCAAATCCACTCCACATCCTTTTCTAAGCCACACATTGGAGCTATGAAGACTGATTTTTTTTTCTTAGTTCTTATAGCAGAAAAAAATATTTATAAATATATTTGCACATGAGTATTGTGGTCAGATTATAAACAGACAGCAGGTGCTTAAAATCAATCAAAATGAGACAAAAGTTACATTGGGGTTTCTCCTCCTTTTATGTGAAAAGATGAGAACACATTTCTAAATCTATGCGAGCAGAGAACCATTGCCTTCTTTTTTTTACTCCAGTTTTACCCTGTTTTACTCATAAGTAATTTTCTGAAATACCATTAATGTTTTCTCTGAACATGTTAAGTTATCATGACAATATACTTTAGCACATCTGATGTTTCAATATAACAAAGATAAGCTTCATTCTTTGCTCTGGTAGTGAACACCAATTTGAAAATTACTCACCTCTGTGATATGAGGATTAGGATTGAATCCACACAGGCTGCAGACCACAGTGTGACACTGGGTGCACGTGTTGTAGTTGGCCTTTTCAGGAGTGTGCAGCAGCAGCTCGGTGGTTGTACAAAGAGGGCAGAAAGTTTTCTTTGGGGCAGACTCAGGGGGTTGACTTGCACCAGCTTGCTTTTGCTGCGGGGGTTTTTCAGGCCCTGGTTGCTGGCCGGGTGGTTTTGTAGGTCCTGGTTGCTGTGCCGGGGGCTTTGTGGGCCCTGCAGTCTGAGATGGTGGTTTCATAGGCCCTGCCTGCGGTGGCACTTGTTTTACAAGCCCTGTTTGCTGCGGAGGTGGCTTCCCAGATCCAGGCTGCGGCGGCTGTTTTGCAGGTCCCGTTTGCTGAGCAGATGGCTTTTCAGGTCCAGGTTGCTGAGAAGGCTGTTTTGGAGGCCCCGCCTGCTGGGAAGATGGCTTTACAGGACCTCCTTGCCGTGCAGGCTGTTGCGACGGTTGTTTCGCAGGTCCTGGCTGCTGTGATGATGGTTTTGTGGGAGGTGGTGCTTGGGACGTTGTTTTAGCACTGTCTGGTTGCTGTGGGGATGGTTTAGTTGGGCCTGATGAAGGTTTTGCAGAAGTTTGTTGAACTGGTTTCGTTGGTTCTGACGGTTGTGGCTGAGATTTTTGTGGTCCTTGTGGCTGGGGCGGTTTTTTCGCTTGCTCTTGCTTAGCATCTGCCGGTTGGCCATGGCCTGGTTTCTGACCTTGCTTTGGCTCCCCAGGCTGCTGCTGAGGCACTGGCTTGGAAGACTCAGTTTGTCTGACAGGTCCTTGTTGTTGACCAGCTGGCTTCGGAGGCTGTGGCTGAGTTGGATGTTTCGCAGGGCTCCTCTGCTCCTCAGGTTTCCCTTGCTCTTTTGGGGGAACTTTTTGTTTCTTACCGGCTTCTTCATGGGTTGCATCTGAATCCGATATCAAATCAAAAGGATTGAATTTGTTCACAACTGAAGTGACTGCACTGAATGGACTGGCTTCTGAGAGAAAACTGGGCATCATACTTGGCTTCTGATCTTCTTTAAAATCAGTCCTGGACTTTGATTCCCGTAGACTAAGAGTAGAAGGGCTCCGTCCAGGTGCCCGTTGTTCTGTCTTCAGCACATCTACTGTTCTGCTTTTACTTAAACCTGGTGGTCCTGGATCTGGTGGCTTACCTGGTTGTCTGGGATGGTGGCTTGTATCAGGTTCAGGACGTCTGCAGAGATAAAATGTAACAAAATTAAAATAATGCATAATACAAGAAAAATGAGATGAGATTTATCAGTAACCCTACAAGTGCACTGGTAGTGCTGGGAAATTTCTCAGTGCTTAAGTGTTTTCAAGACCAAGGCTTATAACAAGGTGAGTAAATATTATTTAAATAATCATTGTTCTTTAAAGGCTTATACAAGTATTCAGTCATACATTATTTTATTCTTTAGAAAATAATGTAATACAATAACATTTACCCAAGTACCCCCTTTTTTCAGGATTCTGAAGAATTCAAAGCTAGAACTTCCTATTATACCTATATTCAAATTATTAACTCTCCACTCTGCCCCTTGGGATACAGAAACAGGGATACAGAGCACTAAAAGAAACAGAAGCATCAAAATTAGAAGACTAAAGTACAGCCATACAAAAAAAAAAAAAAAATGCACAATGCAAAATGCTTATGTACTTGTGTTCTGGGTAGTTGTACAAAATTTGGATATATTTACTATTTAACACGCAGTAGGGATTTAAACTCCTAAAATTCATGCATGTTAAGGAGTACATGCTTCTTTGTCAAGTATTTATTTTGACACCCATCCACTCACAAATCAGAAGAATTCACCCTCAGATAAAACAGATGTCAGCTCACAGCTAGCCCTGAATCCTTTTTTTCTTCTTTGCAAATAGCTACCATACTCCTTCTCAGAATCATCCCAACAATTCCATCCCAACACTGCCCAGTATAAAAAATTTTTAAAAATTTAAAAAAAAAATAGAGAATCGAGAAAAATCCTTGCAACAATGTTTTGCTATATGTTCATACAGGAGAAAATGAAACTAAGAATGTAGGAACCAAAATAAGACTATGGCTTCATATGTGGCACAATATTCTACTTGTTGCTATACTTCGCTGTAGCTGGGGAAATAATATTGCATTTGCTACTAATGCTCTGGGATGTAATAAAATATTCTATTCAGGGCTATCACTGAGCTTCTGCTGGAAGATACAGTGTTCTCTTCAGTGTCACAGAAATGTTGCAAATATAAAATTCTCACTTTTCACTTTGAGAGAACCAGTCAACTGTGATCTTAGTTTTCCAGACATGACATTTCTTCTTGGGTATTCATGAGCAAAATAAACAATCACTTATGATATTTAAGTGCCTTCCTTGACTAATAAATAAATAAATAAATGCACAATTTTTAAAATAGTTTTATCATAAGTCTGCAGAACCATCTGCAGTAACCACATTAAAAATATATTTTACATTGTTAATGTCACCATGAGTTTACCAGTATTTCTGATTAATATTTAGTATTACATGGCTACCAATGGCAATACAAAAGGACAAAGCTAAGTGGTAGACATTTCTGTGTGTTTAATTCTCTCATCATGGGATTCTTGTAATCTTGGATCTGACTTTTTCTGTTAATTAAAAATTTCCACAAGTACTACTTGTTAAAGTATTAACAATTAACTACAAACTCTTTCCAGCCTTCCTCAATTCCATGTATCCCTTCCCATTCCTGTGTACATATTGACCGCAATACTTGGAAGTTTATGACCTTAACGTGCAACCCACTGAAGTGAGTAGGTGTTTTTCCACTGGAGTCAGTGAACATTGATTAACTCATAAAGATAGTTCAGAAAAGCCCAATGATAATTAATTCTTTCCAAATATTTGACATTTTTGCTTGTTAAAAGAGCAATTTTATACTCTCATTAGCAACTAGGTAGGTCTACCTGCAGTTCTGTTTCTTGTTATTTAGATAAGCACTCTAGGTTTATCTGAAGAGGCATTGCTTACCATATGAACACATTTCATCTAGTCTATTAGCAGCAGTCTGGTACACTTCCAGCATTCATGTTTGCAAATGTTCAAATTCTTGGAAGGCTTCATTCAACAATGATAAAGAGTGAAAAGGGAGAGGGGGAAAAAATAAATCCACAGTACCATTGAAATACTGGAAATTCTGAAATTCTGGTCTGGATATAGAGTACCATGCCCAAACCTTACAGTGTGAAGAGAGAGGGGATGGAAAAAACAATACAGAAAAACAAGCCAAAAAACCCTCCAAATGTTTCTAGAAATTTAACTTGGACATTAGCAAGAAAAAGTAACTGTGAATCCGTACTGGAACAGAATTTTGCTTCAGCTTGCATTTTTATCAAATAATGTTTTCCATAAATTTCCACCTGATCATATATGTGGACCTGAAATGAGATTAAAGCCCATGAATCTAGGAAATAAACTCAGGTGATTCTCTTCAAGGCTGCTGGTGTATTCTGAAGACCTGACTTGTCTTGCCTTTGTATATAACAATGTTTCTAAGCAATGGAGACAGAGCGTGGTTAACTAGTGGAAGAAAAAGCCTTGAAAAGACAAGATTCTTGAGAAATGCTACTTCTGTCAAAAGCCAGGACTTGCTCCATTTAGTTTGAGCTACCTGGGTGTTGAAGTCTTCTTTTCTACAACCATTTTACTACCAACTACAGGCAGACATTGAAAAATTTTAATTAAACTGAAGAATCAGAACCCTCAGACTAAATCTTGTATTTATTTGACAAGAATTTTCTAACTTTTTAACCATTTGAATAATGAAAAATCCGCATTGTTTCAAAGCCTTCAAAACAGAGCCAACAAAAAAAATAATTCCATTCTCCCTCACATAATTCTTTTCTTTGTGCTGCTCTGTTTCCCCTCATTTTGGTCTTGATTCATGGAACTCATCTCTATTCATTTACATATTACAGCCAAATCAAAGCTCACTTTGGAGTAAGCAGAGGCTTAACAAAAAGATTAATGGTCAAGTTCTTGAGTTCCATAATTATAAACACCTATTAAGAAGGCATACCTTTCCCCCATTCATAAGTATAAATAGTTTCAAAGACAAATGCAGTACCAATGCAACTCAAAGACAGTTAGATCTTTTCATATTAACAGATATGATGTGTATGAGCTTACACCTACCCCAGTGGCTGACTCTTTTTTTTGGTCAATAGAAAAATGACACTAAAAAAAAATATTTCTTCTGGAAAATACACCATAAATATACCTCAGAAGTGTGACACTCAGCAAGACTTCTTAGCATTTTCTATCAAAATGAAGCAAAATTTTTTTTAATTGATATCTATGGTGACCAAATTAATCAACTGGGAGGAGAAAAAAAAAACAAAAACAAGCAGCTAAATTACATGGTCATATATTCAGTTGAGCATATAATCCTTTCAGATATAGAACAATTCCTCAGCAAGTGGACACTGGCACAGTTACAGAGTCATTTGGTGAAGCTAGAACAAATGGAACTTCCTTACAAATTAACTGTGTTTCTTTCAGAGAAATTTCCCAACCATGAATTTTCTGAAGTCTGGTAATTGAAATAGGATAGAAAGATTTACACAGATCCTAAACATCTGACTGGAACCATGAGAATAAAGAATTTAAAAAAAAAAAATTAGAAGGTACATCTGAATCGGCAGTTAACTTTAGGTGCTCTAGATCTAAATGCTTATATTAAAATTCACAAGACTTAAAAGCTAAAGCCTACAGAAATTCTATAAGGTACAACATTCATTTAGAGGTGGTAAAGGTGTAGCTATGTTATCTGGCATATACATTACTATTAAATAGTCTGTATTTGCAAAAATTGTTACTCCAGGATACCAACAGTCATGAGGAATTTATCCACTTTAAGGCTAGGGTTACTTTGGGAGCAGGAATGAAAGCATTTAGAATAGGAAATAATTATTAATCTCTAGTGTTATAATGGAAATCACGAAGGCAAAATCCACTTAACATGTTGAAAATTAACAGATGCTACAATAAGGACACTGCTATAATGCAAAGCTATATGAACTGAAGCCAGAATTCCTCTTTTGATCACACTTAACATTTGAACTGGAAAAAAAACAAACAAAAAAACAAACAAAAAAACTAGTTCCAGTTTTAGTCTGGAAGACGGTCATCCTTAATCCTTAGAAGAGTCTTACTCCAGGGGTTTTGTTAGTATCAAGTTCTTGATAATTACCCCTACCATTCTTGGTAGATCTCAAAAGCAAATAGAGGTGGGCAAGAGGAGCAAATAAAGCCACAAACCAAGAGACAAGACAAGTAGTAACTTCATTACAGTGGGACAGACATGAAGATACTATGATGAGAACTGCTATAATAGTCAAAGCTGACATTCTGGCATAAGGTAAAGGCTGTAATTCACAAATTTAGAGTGCCTTTACTTTAAATAGAGGGTGGAAGTGTGGCATGCTAACAAGATCAATGTAGCTTCTGATATAAATATGTTTGTAGGAAAGCAGCCATTTATAAATGCAGAGATATTCACATTGCAAAGATTTCAGCCTATTCTAAAGTCTTCCAAGAACATTTATCTTACTTTTTATTAGAATATTAGCAAGGAAACAAAAGTTTCAAAGTACTTGTGTCTTTGTTCATAGATTGTCATAAAAAAGGGAATTTTGACCTTAGTTTCACAGAACTAAAGAATATTTATTTTCCTCATTAACATCTATAGAAGCTGGGCAGAAACCTAAATTGAATGGAAAATTTTATTTTACACACAGTGGTAATGCCTGATCAATAATTAATCAAGACATGAAATTGGAAGATTTGACTTCCAGTTTTAAAAAATGGAGACCATCATCTCAGGTATAATCTCAGTGACTCCAGTAATTTGCCCAAGAATTAATTTAGTCCCACCCTCCTTGCCTCTCTTCTAGAATTCACTTATATAAACCTGATATTATATAAACTGACTATGCATTTATGTGGGGTGAGGTCAATGCACCGTGAAACAGTTAATCGAGGAGGCTCCTTTCAGCTTCCTCTTCAAGACAAACAACACACCCAGCCCCGGAGTCGGAGCGCAACAGAGGCGCCGGCCTTGCATGACGGGCCGGGGCGGGAGGAGGTTCAGCACCGCGGACAGAGACACGGGGCCGGGCAGGGCTGGGGGCTCAAACCGCGGACAGCGACACGGGGCCGGGCAGGGCTGGTGACTCGGGACCGCGGACAGCGACAGCCCCGAGGAGCCGGAGGCAGAGCAGGCTTGTTGCACGTCGGGCTGTGAATTCGCTGAGGGACAGGGAAAGAAAGGGGGAAGGAAATTACCCCAGCCTTCACAGAGGCACAGTGAGGTAAAGCCATGACTGTCCAGAGCACTGAATACCGTGGCAATCAATTGAATCTATTATTTGACCTCTCTCCTTCCAACAAAAAAGGAAAAAAAAAAAATCGAGAAAGAAAATAAGGGAGAAAAAATAGACTGAAACAGACCTCCTCAATCCATGACTATTTAATGAAGCCAAATGATAGTTGTAGAGGTTCAGAACTGGCAAAGTAACAGCCAACAAATGCATTATGCCCAACAGCTTTGGAAGATTCAACAAGATTCTGTCTCCAGATGCTTGCAGAACCCATCCGCCCCGGGGGAGAGCTTCCCTGGCTACTACCAGATCTGTGGGGCATCCAGCCCCATAAAGCACACACCCGCACACAAAAAACCAGAACGGTGTCTGCACATCTCTCCCCGCCCCAGATACAGAAACTGCCCGTGCTCCAGATCAGTGCAAGGGAGGAAAGGAGGGCGCAGCCCACGGAACCGGGGACCGCCGTTGTTAGCAGAGACCGCTGGAGTGGGAAAAGCCAGAGGGTGCAGGCTCCGTCCTGGTACCCGCGCCCGTGCAGCCACCCCTTCCCTCCCTCTGCCAGCAAAATGGAAAGCCGGCTCCGGGTGCAGCGGGCCCGGATCGTATTGCGACTCGCCCCCCGCCCCACCGCGAGGAGACGGAGAAGGGGGAAGGGAGGAGCGGGAGAAGGGAGATTTTCCGTGCATGCCTTTGCATGGGAGGCGGCTCCGCGCCGGCGAGGTTCCCTCTGGGCAGCCCCTGCGCCCTTGACATGACAGCGGCGATCTGCCTCCTCTCCTCCTCGCTCAGCTGGCTCAGGTCCGCCTCCACCCCGGCTGGGACCAGGCTCTGCAAGGGGGCCGCGGAGCCGCCGCCATCCCCGGCTGCCGCCGCCCCTTCGGGGAAGGCGCCCATCCCTTCGCCTCCTTCCAGGCTCGCCTCGTTGCCCATGGCCGCCGCGGCTCGCCGCCTCTCCCGCCGGGCACGGACCGGGCTGGGGGGCGGCTCGCAGCGCCGCTCCCCCGC
>VZRL01001029.1:3566285-3593917 GCA_013397895.1 Origma solitaria
GCTCCGGGCCCGCCCCGCGCCCCGGCCTTTAAAGGCACCGCCGCCCCCGCCCCGCGCGCCCGCCGCAGCTTAGGGACCGAGCGGGGGCCTGCTGCCACCCCTGCGGGTGCTGCCTCTCGTTCTCATCCTCTCTGTATGCAAGGGCGAGCTCGCGAACAGGCAGAGCTTGAAGAAGCCTCACTCGCCCAAAGCAAGAAGAGGGATTAGAAGACATGCCTGGAGGACAGCCCCCACAAGCAACCCCTTCAGAGCAGAGTCAATGAGGTCAGGTTGCTCCATGCCCCGAACAGGAGAGTTTTGAATGTCCCTACAGATGGAGATTTTACAGCTTCTTTGGGTCTCTCTTTCAGTGCTGAACCACCACTGTGATGGCTGACTCCACCATGTCAGTGTCATTCCAGGACCCGTGAGCCCCAGACTTGACACTGGACTCCTCATGTAGGTTCACAACTGCTGAATATATTGAGAAGAATAACCTTCTCCAAACTTCTGGCCACACCTAAGCTAGCAGAAGTCAGTCTGCCTCTGGCATTCTTCATCATAGCAGCATACTGCTGAAATATGTTTCACTTGGATGTTTGCTGCAAAGCTGCTTTTGGGACAACCTATCCTGATGTTACTCCTTCCTAGACAAAGGACTCTGCACTTGCCATTATTCAACTTCAAGTGGTTCCTGCCAGCCTATTCTCCCACCTGTCAGTGGCCCTGCCTTTCGGTGTACCTACTGTTCTCTGAGCTGAGATTTGCCAGAGAGTGTATTCCATGCCTTTGCTCTCGCATCAGTAGCAGAGACATTGCATATCATTAGTCACAAGGATACAAATAGTAACATGCTAGCAGTTGGATGTGATACAAATAACCACAACCGGTTTGAGCCTGATATTTCGGTCTATTTTTCATCCACTGTACAGGTCTCCCTAATTTGGCTATAAGGATGTTATAGTCGATCATGCTGAAAGCCTGATGGAGTGATTTGCCTGGGGTTAAACACATGCTGTCTGTTTTTAATAACCTTCCTGTCCTTTGTCTGCTTGGACACAGGTGATAGGAGGGCTTGCTCTGTAACTTTCCCAGGAAGGCTACTGGCAAGATTAGTTGAACTGACTGGTAATTCTCTTGAGGATCTCCTTTTTAGAGATGGGTACAGTGCTTACTCTTTTTCTGGTCATTAGGGAGCTTTCCCAGTGGCTTTCTGAAGATGACTGACTTTGCAGTAGCATCAGGTCCCTCATCACCCTTTGATCCCTCCCATCTAGTGCCATAAGCTTCTGCATATCCAACTGGTTTAAGTGCTCTCTAAGTCTGTCTTACTCTACTACAGCTCATGCTTTCACTCAAAGACCTGGGAGACTAGAGGAGAAACCCAATCCGTAAAAGCCACATCAAAGGGCCACTAACTGCCTTGGCCTTTCTATGTCTTTGCCACGAGTTTTCCCTCCTCATTGATCAGACCCAAGTTTTACCAAATCCTTGCCAGAGATTTTACTAAATTATGGCTGCATTTTGCATATTCAAATGTGTTTGTTAAGCAACCAGACCTTCATAAATATAAATTGCTTTAACAACAAGGATATGGCAGCATTTAGTAGTACTCTTGTTTGTCTCCTTTTTTAGCTCCATTACTACTTTGCTTCAGACACAGCTGTATGCAGATGAGCTCCCAAAATGACCTACATAAGGATGCTGTACAAATATTTATAGTGCTCTTGTATTGTAGCAATCAGAGATCATTTTTCCAGTACTGGTTCACAGTAAATGGTGAAACTAGTAGCATTTGGGGGCTTCCTACTTTTCTCTTGAGTGACCGCAAGTCACACATCAAAGAACAGCTTGGCAGAGAACATGAAAAAGCACAGAAGGAAAACTCTCTGAGTAGCATGACATGAGTGTAAGTGGCTGCCTCTTCACATGGTGTTCTAGATAAAGACATCAGAAAGGCCTGTGGAAGAGACAATATACAATGCAGTCGCACCTGAAGGAAGGTGGATTCACTCGGCTTGTGAAGAAAAGACACAAAGTTCAGTCAAGGGGTCAGAGGGAAGCTAATACACGTCCCCACATAATGTTGCACAAATGGACATCATGTACTTAATTATGATAGATATACAAAATGGTGATACATGGAAGAAGGCAAGTGCAAAACAAAGGCAGGGAAAGATTGATTTTACCGGTGAAAACATTTTCTCATACAAACTAATGTGAGCATTAATAATAGTCTTAAATATTGAATATTTTGTAGACGGTGGTATTTCTGTCCTTTAGTTGGGTAGCCTGAAATTTTATAATATTCCCAACTGAAAGTTTCTAAACAAACAACCTCTCTATATTTCTTTATTCAAAGCCAAATATGTAACTAGCAATTCTGACTCAGACTGCAAAGTTGTCTTGCGTTTAAAATCAGATCGCGTATGTTGAGTATAGATGCAGACAAAACAAGCAAGATGAAAACACAATAAATCAATTAAAACTGGGGAAATAGGAGTTCTTCTGATGGTTACTATTTAAAACTATAGACATTATTTCTGTTTCATTGTTATTATGTCCTGAGATAGAGGATAGGAGGAAGAGACATGTAATGCCTAAGGAAGTTAGCTGAGCTCAAAAGGAGGCAAAGGATGAGAAATGACCTTCAATGGGAAGTTCATTATTGGCTTCACTGAAGCCAAAGATTTCACCTTTAAAATTATTATGATTTCAAATATCTTAGGGATTTTTGTGGAAACTGTCTCTTTTCACAGTTCTGTGACATTTACCTTTTCTTATGAAACAGCATGAAATCAATAGTTATCTGTTCCAGATGACCCACTACAGGTCTCCTTTCCCTACATCCTATCATTTCCGCATCTTTCTTTCTATATGCTCCACGGTCGGTCAAAAAGTGATAAGAACTCTCTCATTTTGGTGTTACTGATGAAGCTCACAAACCAATGAAGTTCACAAAATAATGAGGCATAAGATTCTGTTGTACGAAAGAAGAGTTATCAAATGAATCAGCCTATTTCTCAAAAATTGTAATATCTAACTTGCAAGAAACAGCTCATTGGTGCCAGGACAAAAACCCTTATGAAAAAGATTGCTTAATCTCTAGCACAGAAAAATATGATTAAAACCCTTTCAAAGATAAAACAGTCTTTTATAAAGTGTATGCAAATTAGAGTACTTTCTGCAAATTTAGAGGCAGAGACACAGAAGCTAGTTGTCTTTTCTTTGATACTAGGTAATATAAAAAGGATAATTGTAAACAGCAGCAAATCAACCTACCCTTTGAGGACCTGTTCACAGTTTTTGTAGAGTCTTCTTTGTATCTGCTTGAATCCAAAATAAATCAGCGCAATCCACAAACATTTTTATATTTTACATTGAGGTTATACATGGCATCTTTATCCCAGCAAAACAAAGGAACAGTATATTTGAAGCGATGTAACTTCATTCAGACTAAACAATGTGCTATATCAGTAATGCAGGGCTTTCATCAGGACCAGTTTGGTATGCAAACTAGATGCATCAGATCTCCAAAGGAGCCAGTCCAAGTTAGAGCTGAGTATGCAGAAGCAGCACAAGGACACTAGTTCATCTTTTGCCAGTGCTGAATCTGATCTGGGGCAAGGGAATCTCAGTTAAGTCTGTATCTGCAGCACTAAAATGAGTGCTTGAAGTTAATTTACTGATTAACAACATTGAAGACATCCAATTTTCTCATCAGCAGGCTACTTAGTATAGATGTGCTCTTTATATTTTAGTTGAGAAAAAGCCGTTTAGTGCATAGAAGTTGGAGAAGTAATGCTAAGATCATCAGAAGAATGGAAGAGGTCAGTAACACCTTGGCATGAACTAGCAAAATGGGAGAAACTTTTATATATTAATAATATGCCTGGCACTGTGCCCAGACAAAAGTGAAAGAGGTAGAAGTTGTGTTAATTGGTACTGATCAGTACTGATCAGTACCACTAAAGAAGATAGAGGAAGCTAGAAGAGAAGCTAGAATTCGCATAAGCATATTTATAAAACTCTACGCATTAAAGATTTTCTATTCTAACTTGTAGAAATACTTAGCTAAATGTTACAGTGCTGCTACCACATTTATCTATCCCATTTCAGGGATACAGGGACTGTGGAGCTCAAAAGACATGCATGGCTGAGATGCATCCAACAGCTCAGTCCATCTGCTATACAGAATGAGCAAAGCCTCATAATGATAGCTCTCACCAGCAAGGCTTCTTATCTCACAAGTCCTCATTCTGTGTCAGAACTGTGCTTAGCTACATACCAACCAAAGTTTGGCTAAATACCACACAGAAAATGTTCTTCAAGATCATGATGACTACCCTCCAGTCTCACCTGAATTGCTAGTCTCCAAAACAACCAGTACATGATGATAACAAGGTACCTTGCAAAGCATTGTGTACTGCCCTTCTATTCAAATACGTGTAACTCTTTTCTCTCTGCAGAGAATTCTCTATTCCATTACTTTGTAAATGCAGACTGAGAAACTAGTGGAATAGTGAGCCATCTTGTTTCAAAAATCCTTCAAAACCCACCTACTTTAAGGGGAAAAACAAACAAACACACAACTAACCCAAGATTGAATATAGCATAAAAACTCCCAGGTAAGATAAAACACCCTAGGCAGAATTATTCACAGTATTCCAGAGTACCCAAATGTCTGGGGTTTTGGCACTCTGATATAATAGCATAAATGTTACACCATCCTTTAAACAAATCACTTTTGAAAAGCCTCTGCAGATATTTAGCCTCAGTATCATCAGTCTAGGTGAAACAGGATTAGCACATGCACTTTACCCTACTGAATAGCCAGTGCATGGACACCTGGCTAAGTTCTCCCAGCAACAACCACATTTATTTACTTTAAAGAAACAAGGTCTGGCTTGTTTTTTTACAGCACTACAGCACAGCAATTCTGATATGCTAACAATATGGACTACTTCCACCATATAGTTTAGTCATAGTGTTAAACATCTAACATTTATTTGCAATCAGTGTTTCTACTACACAAATAGTGATTTACATCATAAAATGAAGAATGGGATAAAATAGCCACTAATCTCAAAGGCTGTGAGACAGCCTAAACAATATGCAGCAGCAATATTGTAGTTCTGTCCTGTTGTCCTCCAGTTGCTTTCCTTAATATGAGTTTATTCACCTGCAGCAGTTGAGTCCAACTAATAGTGGTACAGATATCACCACAAAGAATTCAATTTTTATTTGGTGATATGGTGAAACAGTCATATGTGGAATTATTAAATTCAAGAGCAAACCCAATGAAAAACCTAGGGAAAGATTTGAGCTATCATTAGCCGCAAATTCTGATAAATCACATTAAAATAAAAAATTGGGTTTGCACCAGCGAGCATAACAGTGAGACCCTCAGTATCTTTCTCTTAGGATTGTAATTGGTAAGATAAGAGTGTTGAAAGCTCTAATTCCCCTAGCAGTTATCTCTTTCATGCCAAGAACACAGTAGGAAAAACTTCATATCCTAAACAGAGGAAAGTATCGCTAGTGAAATACATATTTAGATTATGTGTTCAGGTCCCGCCTATGCCACAGAGGACAGTTTCACTTTAAGCATAATGTTATATAATTTTGCCTTTTAAATTAATCAGAGGGGGGGACGGGAGGGGGAAGGGGGTAGAGGGGAGTTTATATTATGATTCATTAGGCCTATTAAAAATACTCTTTTATATAACATAGATTTTAAGTAACCCCCCTAAATATTGGCCAAGGTTACCATTTCCAAGAACAAGAGATTAAATTTAAGCACCTGTGTCCTTCTGTAGGAGCTCCCAAACAGAATGATAACAGGAATGCAGAGCACGCAGTTACGGTGGGTACTGCCCATTGCTTACCATGGCCTGAGTGATGTTTTGTAGACTATGTTAAATACACATTAACTAGGTTTTCTGGCATGATCTACCAACTGTCTCTGTGATGGAATTAAAGAGAAAATTTGATCTATAGTCCTTAGAATGGGCTCTGAATATTGCTCATTTCAGGTAAAGTAAACAACAGTCTTTATCCCAGAAAGTATATCTATTCAGGACTAAGAAAGTTTACCCTTCTCTTCAGATATGTACTTAGAGGCTTTATACTCTTGACACTAGAAATAGCTCCTAGCTCATAATGGCACAAAACCAGTGATAACATCCCGAAAGCCTTGATTTTCATTTTAGTCCAAAACCTTTTCAGAACGGTTAAGAAGTAACCTTTGGATGTCACTCAGACCAACCAGTTTCTCAAAACAAGGCCAATGTACATTAGGTTGCTCAGAGAAACTTTCAGTCAAATTTAGCATTTCCAAGGACAGAGATTTCATTCTCTCTGGGCACGAGGTTTTGTGTCTAATCAGAATTTCTTTTGTTGCAACTTGCCTCAATTACCTCTCGTCCTTTCACTGTGCACCTTGGGGATGAGTAAGGCTCTATTTTCTCTGTTTCCTCCCACTAGGAACTTGAAGATGATGATAGGATTCATCATAAGCTTTCTCTGCATAAAGCTGAACAAACCTTTCTCTCAGCCTCTCCTCAGAGGACAGTTACTTCAATTTCCTAACAGTCTGGCCAAACCTTCATTGGACTTACTCCAGTTTGTCAATCTCTTTGTTATGCAGAGGAACCCAAACCTGGCCACAGCACTCCAGATGCAAGAATCCAAATGCTGAATAGAAAGGAATAATCAGTTCCCTCCATTTCTTGGCTACGATACAGCCCAATATACTGTTGACCATCTGAAATGAATGTGTCTTTGCACAAATCCCTCCTGAATTTCAGTAAGTTCATGTCTGCCCATTTTTTCAGCCTGTCTCTAACTCCTTGAGTCCCAGCCCTACCACAGAGCACATTGACATCATCTGCCAGTTTGGAATCACTCACAAACTTGAGGGTCCATTCCTTCTCCTCCTCCATATCATTGATAAACATATTAAACAGGATAAGGGCAATACAATGGGCCAAAGCATGACCTGCATGTTGCACATCTATACTGGATATTTGCATTAACCACATTCTCCTTCATTTGTCTAGAAGTGGTTTACAAGAGGACTCACTCCATATTTTTTCCAGGAGCAAAAGTGAGGCAGACCTGCCCTTTGTTTTACTAGTATCATTTTTGGCTCCTTCTGAAGATGACTGCAGCATTTTCTTTTCCCCAGTCATCAGGGAACTCCCCCAATCTCCACAACGTTTCAAGGACACCTAAGACTTACCTCATATGACATTGGCCAAATCTCTGAGTACTCACAGGTGCATCCCTTATAGTCCTGTGGATCTGTATATATTGAGATTACTCAGATCACTGACTTTATCCTCTTCCACAGTTTGACCTACCTAACACCATCTGTACCTAGCCAAGCAGTGTTTCTAAATTCCTCCTTAGTGTGCTCTCACTTCTTCTATAAATGTTGATTTTACACTGGACTCTAGCCAGGTCCTTGTTAAACCAAGACAGACTCCTGATATATACTAATTTTTGTGAGTACTAGAATGGATCATTATTTTGTTTCGAGGAGGCTGTCCATAAAGATCTGCTAACTTCCATGAGCTCCTTTGCCCTTCAATACTGTTTCCCACCAGATTATACTTCCCAGTTGTCTGACTAAGCTGAAGCCTACATTCTTGAAATTCGGGATCTGTGTTCTGTTGCTTGCCTTCCTCAGGAATCCCCTCAGGATCTTGAGCTCTGCAATTTCATGGTCACTGACCAAGCCTGCCTGTCATTGACTGTCATATCCCCAACAAGTTCTTCAGAGGCCATGAACGTCCAGGAAATGTCTGCTTGTCACATACAACATTTTTATTATGAAGTTGTACATGACAAACTCTAGAATTTTCTGGGATTGTGTTCTGCTGTACTGCCCTGTTGTCAGGTGTCAGGGAGGTTTTAGTGCCCTATGAGAAGCAGAGCCTGTAATACACAGATTTTAGTCAACTGTCCACTTCTTCACTCACATTCAGGATGTCTGTAACACACTCCTGCCACAGTGTCATGTTTACTGGCCTCTCCTCTGACCCTGATCTGCAAACTCTCAACTACACTGTTACTCATACCACAGAAGAGCTTCCCACATTCAAGCTGCTCCTTTACATCAGCAGCAATTCCCTTTCTCCTTACCTTTGTATTTCTTAAAGATTTTCTCTCCATCCATCTCAGCACATCAAGCAGACGAGGGACCCCACTAAATCTCAGACATTCATGGGATCCATGGAAGACACATCTATTCCTGCCCAAACTTTTCCTCCTTACCTAAAGGATTGAGAATAAAACCTGGACCCCCATGCTGTTCACCATTGCCCCCAGAGCACACTAGTCACTCTTGCTAGCCTCAGGATCTTCCTTGGCAGTGTCATTGTTGCCCATGTGGATAAGCACCCAGGAATACATAATATCTTTCTCTCATTTATCATAGTGCTAGTATCACACAGGACACCCTTCATAGTATCCAGTACTTGAAAATAAAAAGTACCACTGATTATGCTATACTTATCACTGCCATGTACAACTTTCATTGGACTCTTACAACTTCTGCAGCAATACATGGCATAATCTCCATTTCAGAAAGAGAGTTTCTCTTATTAAACATCTAGTGCCTTCACAAAGATAAAAAATATTTTTATAATTTGCTGCCTATTTGCCAAAGGTTTCTTTTAATAATGAAATAAACAACAATGAAACTCAGTAGACTCCAAAACCTCCAAGTTTACAATACTCAGTACACTTTTCTAATTCTTACAGTACTGCTTTCTTTAGATAATTAAGCACGTTGCAGTGGCTTGTATCATCAGGCAATGTAGCAGCCACTTTTTTCCTCAACAAGTTGCTAAACCTAAAAGATGATCCACGGCTTAAGAAACCAAGACTTCCTGTTGTTAAAGAGATTTTTTTGTACCTGTAGGTAGCCACTAGAAGTTAATCACTTCTAGTGATTAACTGTATACCGCTGTGTGGGAGGCTTTCTTATCTATTATATGGGAACAGTGACACATCTTACTCTAACAACAGTGGTTATTAATGGTTTTAAGAATTTAGAACTCGCATACTCTAGTCACGAGGTCCGTAAAAATATCTCACGATTTCCTATGATTTGCAATTCATAAATTCATCTGCTTGCTGTGTCTTTGCTCAGGGAGCAATTGAGTGTGCATGTGTGTGTACTGATGATGCACGCTTGGCCTTGCTACTGGGCGGAATTCAAACAGCAGTTTTAACTCCAGTAGAGTGGGAGGAAAGCTCCCTTGGGTCCCAAGGTTCACTTCTTTTAACAACTTTTGCACTCCATAAATAAGCATTCAGCTTTTAAGAGGCCTTATCATTTTCACAGTATGCAATTGGATTCTGGAGTAGAATTTAACTAAGTTAGGATGCCTACATTTAAGTACCCCCAAACAAACTCTACATGTGAGCTGAGTGCTCAGACTCCCATTGCAGCTGGAGGAGAACCAGTCCATAAACCATTAAGGGGGAGTCAGGTGAACAACAGATGGGAAGCAGTTACAAAACATGTTATATGCTACTTAAGACTTCAGCTGCCAGTGCAGAGAGACAGAGATCTTTTAAAAGATCTATAATTTATTTTATAAATTCTCAGTCATATCTGCCAGCCCTACCATAAGGCACATTAAATGGCATTACATACCTACCTGTGGGCACATAACTTAAGGGAGCAGTGCCTACCTCATAAAGTTAGACAGCTTTGTGGGAAGCCACAGAGCCAGCTTTCCTCAAATTTAGATGTCCCCATGTCTTCAGCTGAATCTCAGTTTTAGTGTACACTTGAAAGATAAAGTTTATAAGCCTTTCCTAAGTGCTCTCGTCCTTTACAGTACAAGACCCTGGCTGACAAATCCAGTGCAAATAACACCTGCAGTTAAGATCCAGAACAGTTTCTGAGCCTCCCAGAAAAGGGTTTATAACACTTGAGGTATGGAGGAAGAGGAATATGTGAACAGTTTCAAATCTATTTCTGAAAAATGATCAAGCCATTCATAGGCCTGAAGAAGTATATTTTTACACATTTCTGGGAATGTCTGCAGAATCACAGAATGAGAGATTAGCTGAGGTTGGAAGGAACTTCTGGACCATCCCATTCAAGTCCTCTACTCATGCAGAGCCAGCTACGGCTGATTGTCCAGGAACATGTACAGACAACTTCTGAATACATCTGTGGATGGAGGCTCCACTGCCATTCTCTAATTCAATGGAGTATTGTTAAAAAATCTGCTGTTTTGTAATAATATAGCATCAAAGTCACAAATATGCCTGTGATCTAATTCAGCTACAGGGTTTCCCAAAGCAGAAAAACCAACAAAACCCAGTCGCATCAGAGATTATAGAACAGCAGCAAGTGCACTGTGTGTACAAATATCCAACCCATTTCTCTCACCAGCATTACTGTTAAATAAAGTGTAGCAACTTGCTGAAAAAAAAACCCTCATAAAGTGTTTTAAATTACTACTATAAACTAATTCAACTTAAAATAAACCTCACACATTTGGGCTTGGCTATTTTTTTTTCTATTGCATCCCTTGATTTTAGCATCTCAGATCACCTCTCACCAGCTGAAAGAGAATTTCCGCTTTAACAGAGCTCATTTCTGTAGCACAAAGGTACTTGGAGTTGTAGCAGATTTCATGATGTTTCGTAACAGTTCCTGAAGTCCTTTGGACTAATTCACACAAAGAACTTCTGAGGATATGAAGACAGATGAATCTATAATTTCAGCTAAAACAAGCAAATGTTCCCTCCCACGTGGATCCTCTCCCTTCTTTCATTTTATCTTTCGTCTTCTCCTGCCCTGAAGTATCTTCAAATCATCACTTTGTCTATCTATAATTCCCTTAACACCTGTACTACATTTACAAAAATAAAAGTAAAAATAATCAGCTCTAACTCAGAAGGCACACAAAGAGAATCAAAGAGCAGCCGAGCAGTCCCCACGGGTTCTGATGGGAGAGGTGGGGTATGACCTAACTGAATTCTCAACTTTGCCTATTACCACAGTGTCTTTGACAGCCTTATGACTGTAGAGAAGACAAAAACATTTTATGATTAAAATAATGGATTTATGCAAAGATTAAGAGGAAATATGCACCTACACATCTATGCTAAATAAATGGATGTTCTCTCTTCTTTATATTCTCTCTATTGACCTAGAAAAGTGACTTTTAAATCTTAGATTCATCTTTGTAAAGTATGATCTGGGTGCTTTTTAGGCCTTTTACTGGGATACTTTCTTAGTTTGCCTTCAGCAAAAAATGGAAGGAGAGCTCTATAAATTCAGATGTTTTTCTCTTTGCTAAAGTGGTAACTATCTCCCAATAGCATTTACATTCCAAAATTTCATAGACAAATTCTAGTAAAGCAATATTTGCTATTAACTATGCTTCTTGGACCTAAAAATCCACAAAATAAAATTAAATTAAGGAAATCTACTACACAGCCAAGATCTTCCACCCATTGAAGATATCTCCTTCCAGAAACAACTCCAGAGCAACAAATCAAAACTCTTAAAAGACCAAGTTTTAACAACTGCCAATAGTCCCAGGTTTGAACATATAGCTATTTCTGTATGTTCTTATCTTTCCATAATCTTGACTCGGTTCCTAAGGACTAGCTCCATTTTTAAATTTTATTTTATTTTTTCAAATCCCTTCCCAGTTAAGTCCCTTCCTATCTCCTCACCAGAAGTTCCTGACTTACTTACTTGCCTTTGGTAAATCTATGAAGTGCTGAATTATTCAGTTGCTAGAAATGTTTTTTCTGCTATCATGGGGATCACAAGAGGACTACCACATTGTCTTATTTGTTTAATTTTTGCCCTAAACTGCCTAGAACATCAACTGAGAAGTTGTTATTCTCATTTAAAAAAAATTAAATACAAAATCCCGGTTGCTAATAATCAGTATTTTTGTACAAAACCCTATAAGCATAAGTATAAAATTTCCTTTGCAGTGTCAACAGACTTATATCCAACATTAAATAAGAGTTTCAAAGGCTAGCTCAATTTTAACTCCTACTGTTGTCACTTGTCTTCTATTGATCTCTATTTGAGAATTATTGTTTTGTATCTACATTTTAGAAAATTTTCTGTAAATTTATTATAAGTAGCCTAAAGCTTTGTGCCTTTAATAAATTTTTATCCAAACTGTATTTTTGATTCACATTTACTACTTAAAAATTAATAAATGGCAAGGGTAATACCTTTTCACCAGATATTTTTAAGAATCTAGAAATTTCTAAAATTAGTAAATACTTTCAACAATGAGGCTCACCGTACTTTCCAAAAAGATTAAAATAACTGACTTGAAACTACTTTTATAACCATTTTTCCTGTGTATGTGAAAGTTTAGCAATGTTAAACAGTATCATTTAGCAATATGACTAATTTGATTACGTCCCCTTACACAGAGTATTACACAACAGTTAAGACCGCAATAATTGGATTGAAATTGTTGTTTTTCTTCAGTTTTTACTCCCATCTTTGATAATTGTTTGTTCTTTCTCTATTCTCTTCCTCAAGTAAACATTTGAAATATAATTATTTCACTGTTCCTGAACTCCTCTAGGAAACACCACTCTCTCCATAGCATGAAGTTGCTGTTTAACTCTTTTGTTTATAGATTGTATTCATGATGTTCTAAAGATCCTCACAGATCTCCTGATTCTACTGATTGACAGCACAGCCAGAAAAGGATAATCCACACAAGAATCAGAAATTTTAGCATAACCCTAACAGTTTAGTATATGTTTCAAAAACACTAAGAAAATAAACTAGATTCTCTCTCCTATTGGGACAAGCAAGAAAGCCATACAAACGGTGTTTAGTTAGAACTTCTTATCTACTATTAACCTATTTTGTAAAACAATTAATTATGATGAAAGATTATGTTATATAAGACTACATTGTCCTTTAATATATTGTATGATTCTATGAAAATAAAAATTATTTGCCTTGCTTATCTGTTTTCTAGCATGTGATTTTTATGTATCCATACAGACTTTTGATAGTTTTCAATGAACAAGAAACTCCTAACAACACTATAATTTAGGATCCAATTAAAGATACTTCTAGCAAACTAACAAGTTTTCTAGAAGTATCTTTCTTATCATAATTCAAAAAAAGTTGAGATCAGCAATACTATTATTCAGTAATTCTACTAAGGAAATATAAACCAAAAGGTGAGCTGGTTGCTGATAGTAACTGTTTGGCCTCTAATGTTCTTTTTTTTTTTCCCCTAAAAATTATGGCTGGTACATACATTCACAATCCTGCTTGGAAAATCTACGCAACATGGAAAATTATAACTAGTAAAAGAATTACTTACCTTGAACTTCAGCTTTCCTTACAATCTTGATTTCTTTTTGTTTGTTTTGATATCTAGTGGCTCCAGAAAGCAGCAGAATGAGAATTGCCTGTGTCCCTGTGAATGTCCAGAGCAAAGAGGTTAGTCTGTGATATATTAGTCTCTCTAATCTCTTCATATCCTCCCTGGCGCAACAGAGTATTTTGTGTAGCCCTTAATACTGAACACAGACTGCAAAATCAGTGATTCCAACTCGACATAGCAGGAGAGTAATTCAATTCCACACACTGTTTTATAACATAACCATCTTATATAAGGTTTTGCTTATCCAAGATATTTTTACTTGAAACCCCATTACTTTTAGGTCAGGAATACATCAGTGTTATACGTTACTTATTATGTATTTTTACAAACAGTCCTTTTTAATTTAGAAAACTGTCAGTAAGATAATTAATGAAGTTATAGGCAGTAGTGAACAAAAAAGATGCACAGCTTAGCCAGTCCTGATCCAAAACACATTTGCCACGTGCCCTACTCTCACACACACAAACCCAACTCTGGACAGCTGCCAGTTCACACTTTCTTTCCCTGTCTGAGCTGAGGTCTAACGCTGCCTTGTAACTGATAACCACCATTCCTCAAGCAAACTAATGGGCAAGGTGGGATTTCTCATTTAGTTAACAGCATATTTATGTAGACAGTTTCTTATCAGTGTCGTATTTTTTAGAAAGAAATGTTTTAATGGCTATACAACTAGTAAAATCTGTTTGTTTTCTTCACAAAAGCTTCCACAAATTACTTGCTCATTTCTGTAAATTCTTAAATGTATCAAAGTGGTAAAGATTTTTAATATTCACAGTCTAATATTTTTTACCCATTTCATTTTTCTCCCTTAGTTCTCACTTAGTAGAATGGAAAAGGATGAACCCAAAGCATAACTGTAATGAGCTGACCTAGCATGATTTCTTCCCATAGACCAAAGCAGATTACATCACACAAGGATTATAGATTAAGATTACTTTGCTGATTCTGTGAATGTCTATGAGGAGCTCAGATTTTTTTTCTTTACTGTAACTTGAACATTTGGGTGGGCTCATTCAGTGTTTCTTCGCATGTAAGCTTCATCTGTGCATTTGCTATGTCATGTTTTAAGTGGAATAAAAATTAGTGTGACAGCTGTTTGTTTACTCCTACCAGCGGCCCTCGAGCACACCCATAATGGGCATGACCTGTTCTAGATGGGTTTTAAGAAGCTACTATAGGCAGAAAAACAGAGTGCAGGAATGAAAGTCCCCAAGACAAGATTCAAAGGAGGTATCTTCTGTATCCCGTGTGACACAAAAGTGTCCACATGACCACTCCCTAATCCTTTAGAGACAGCTATCCTATTGCTGAAATACCTTTCAAGTCTCACCCTGCTTTATACTATGCTTTAATATACCCATATATATGCATACCTGTAGAAAATAAAAACTTGAGCAAGTAAATTATCCATTAATATATATGTGCAAGTAAATTATCCATTAATATATATGAAAACCCCATTCAAATTTTGTGAAAATTCTTATTAAAATTTGTAGTATTTTCCATGATCTCATAATCACATGGCTGAAGCTTATCTTAGACCACTACAATTGGACTACATATTTCAATATTAGACTACTACTTTTGGTTTGCTTTAACTCCTGTGAATTCCACAGCCACATGCAAAATGAATTATGGTAAAATTTATGTATATTGGGCTAGGGAAATGTCCTTGCTGTCTGCAAGCAACAGATCTTCCAAATCATTTGCTCTGTATTCGTTATCAATGTCATGTTTTAATACATTTCAGCAGCTGAGTAATAGTTTGAAGAAAGTTTCTGGTAGTCCATCATTATTCACGCCAGGTAATTGATTAGTTGTCTCCGCTGACTGAAACTATCAACTTTGGATTGGAAAGCTGAAACTTTAGGTGACATGTTTTCACCTCAACAGTCTGCTGGCCGCTTTCTGAGGTTTATGTTGAAACTAGTGACTTTGAATTGGTTTTCAGGATCTGCTGATTGCTTGTCTCTGGAGTTTGTATGAGAGGGTTTATGCATTTTTCTTGACTCAGGTCTGGATCAATAACAGATTTCATCATGAGAGAACTGCCACTTTGACACATTCTGATTCATTGTGGTAGCTATCAAGTCTGTCACACTTTGCAGAGTCAAAGCAATTTTCTTCAAGTCTCTCTCTTCATTGCAATGGCTGTAAGAGACCACTAAGACAAGTAGGAAAAGAAACTCCCAAATTATGAAATCAAGAACTGAAAAATTACATTTCTGTCTTCAGCTCATAACTTTTATTAAAAAATTTCACTTCCCATGTGCTTCTATTGTACATGAAGAGTAGAAAGGTGCCATTCAGAAATGTTAAATATGCAAACACAAAATATCCAGTATCTTCAAACTTCTGAAGACTTTGTTTTAGCAAAAGTAGTTTCAATGTTTAAATGTTTAAAAAAATCCCTTCCAATGCAAGATAACTACTGCTTCACTGTAACAAGAAACAGTGATTATTCTCTCCTTGCACTTGGATCTAAAGAAAATATCAATAACCAACTTCATTTCCATCTCCTGTATGCTCCCTCATATGACATTTTCCTATTCTTCCATATTAGAGTGGTCTTGCAAGGAGGTGTTTTCTTTCCTTACAAGTAGGGGATCATTTGGCAAAAAACAGTCTTCTAGAGTAACCTTCAGTGTTTTAAGTTTAGTTGTGATAAAATTGTTACATTACTTCTGCAGAATACTGCAGAAAACTGACAAGGTCTGTTTTGCTGACCTCTGAGGAACAGAAGTTACTGTTTCTCTCAGTTAATGCATAAAAACAAACCAAATGCCTCTTTCCGCTAATGATTACCTCTCCTAAACCATGTATCTTCTTTGTGATGTTCCAAATACCTTATTAAAGAAATAATATTCATAGATAATTTCTTCCAAAGATATCTCAGTTAAGAATATAGCTTAACATTTAAAGTCTGGTATCTCCTTGCAAACATATGAAGCAATAAAGCTGGTTGAAACAGTTCAGAATTTTGATAATCAGAACACGTGAAATAAAATTTCACACTTCAACCACCTTAATGTCTTTAAGTGTTATATACTTTAAATCTAAATACCAGTTTTCCATTTTTATTCTTAGTTCAGTAAGGCTTACTAACATACATCCATTGAAGCTATAAAACATAGAGAATGAAATCATTATCCTGTTGCAATTAGTCTTTTTTTATCATTAACTTGTCTGCATTCAGTATTTTTTCTATTGCCTCCTCATTTTTATCTTCCTTCTGCTTATTTAGGGTAGGAGGCATGTAATTATATAAGTATAATATACATGTGATTAATCTAAATTTTGAAGAACTTTTGGAAAAAAAAGTATTGTAGGTCATACCTTTCTAATTGATTCTTTCTATACTTCAAGCATTCATTCAGCCTATAGATATGACTTTTGCAAATAATTCAGAATTATAAAGACATTAGTATTTCTTTTTGAACATCCATCTGTAGTTTTATTCTTCTGTCTCAATACTTGAACTTAAAAATCAGAAAAATGTCAGCAGACATTGCTGCAAATTTGAATGGTGCACTTACTTTCATACCCTGTATCACCAAATTCTTCCTAATTAATGGCAAAAATAGACAACACAGACGCTGTATGTACTAGCAAAATAAGGCTGATCAAACACATTCATTTCTCGAGTGCTGAACCTCTTAACAGTTAATTGGATTGACATCTTCCCCAAAGAGACACACCACAGGTGGCTTTTGAATTTGATAGAAGTCTACAACTGCAAGTCATTGATCAGTGAAGGATCCCACTGACTCCCTTTAGTCCTGCATCAAGAGTTACACTGTCTGAACACGATCATGATTTGTGAGCCCTGGTACAGAGCCCAGAAGCCATGGACTATCCCCATGCGCTCAGTCCATGGAAGGAGACATAATTTATAGAGTGATAAAACATCAGATAACTCTGGGACAGAATAAACTATTATTTTTTCCTCTGAAACACACATGGATCTGTTCAGCAGCCTTATAACCTCAGCTCTAAATGAAATCACACAATTTTCAGGAATTAGTTATGAGGTAACTTCCACCATAGACTACAACACATTGATACCATGGGGCTGCACCAGAAGAAATGAAACTCGAATTGTGAAGCACATTTATGCTCAGCCACAATCCTATTTCCTGCCCTCAAGCTTGAAGGTGGAACTTTGCCTTTTATATCTATTATAAATCATGTTTCCTTCCATTGCCTGCAAGCTTGCTACACATTTCCAGAGGCATGAACAGAATCAAGCCAAAACAACTGCTTACACTGTTAGTACAAATGCTTTTCATTTCTCCAAACATTTTAACTCCTCATTAACAAACTCTTTTAAAAGATCCCATTCTGTCTTCCCAAAAGGAAGAGTGTATTTATGACTTAATGTAATACAGCTTTGATTGAAGTTTTCCTATAATGGAAAAAAATTTCTGTAAATGTAATTTATTATCTTGTTCCTAATACTTTAGACGAGCTCTTTTACCTGTGACTGTCAAGTTCAATATGTCTTCCATAAAAGAATATAGTGAGTTAATCTCAGTCAGGATTGGCTCCATTTCTTGCACAGCTCTCCTACTTTTACTGTACTATTAGAAGTAAGAAATTAAAGGTTTTGTTTGCCCCAAATATTCCTAGACATGATTCAGGGATTTGTCTGGCAAGTTCTGGAGAAAATATATTACTTTCTTCAGCTGTGGAGATAGAATGTTCTCAAACTTATTACTGTTAATTGTCTTGTAGTTATAAGTGACAAGAAAAGTAATGCTGTTTCTAGGGCTGTGTGGTCATCTGTGGAACAGTAGGTTCAGTTCCTTAACACTTATCAGAGAAATAATGACAAACATTATAAAAAAGAATCTCTTAGAGCCCTACCCTTTAGAAAAGAGTGCAGATTTGACTGGGTCTCAAAAGTTCACTGTATTCAGAAGATATTTTTGTCTACTTGATTATTTTTACGTCCCTCTTTGTATACACTTTGCCATGTTTTTCAACCTTTCCTCCAACTGAACTGTAAGTACTGGAAATATTGCTTATAGCTAGACAACTTTCTAAAAAGGACACCAAATGTACTACTGTTTTTACAAGAACATCAATCTGCTATAAAATGAACACTGTTAGTGTGGAAGAGGGAAAATTAAGTCTTCAGGGAACATTAGGAAGAGAAAAAAGTATTTTAAAAGTAGATTTAAGTTGCTTGCTCCAAACTCCACTCAAAGGTCACAAGTATTTAAGATCAATAATCTAATGATACAAGTATGAAATGCAGACAGAAGGAAAATTTCATAAAGAACAGAACCTTTTTTTTTTTTTTTTAACCTTAATAAAGAGTTTTTCTTGTAGCTACTTTAAAGCTGTAATTAATTATTTACCTTGTCCTTTACAGTTCAGGACAAACAACCCCTTGCAATTTTCATTATCTAAAGAAATTACTGAGACTACAGTCACCTTGTGCCAGGGCTTCTCTTTCTCTGATATTGTCATACATTTCTCTTGAGCTGTGTTCCATTGCAGGGCACAGAAGTGCTAACTGCTGACAGAGGTCATAACGGCTGCATTAGACAGAAAGTTCATCTAGAAGTTTTCACTGCAACACAACTATTCACAAATATTTTCTTATTCAGTTTTACAGAATTAAGACATTGTATACAGTACATGGACAGTTGTGCAAAATCTCTTGAGAAAATTTTCAAAATGCTACTGTTCCTTATACACAGGCAGACAAATGTCCTAAGTATTCAGAGAAAAGTCCATAAGCACAAAGATGTCAATAACAAAATAAAAACAAAAAACTAATACTGCAGATAAAGTAATTTTTACACCACTCAAACAGCCCAAACAATTAATACCATCTTAAAAAAATCTAACATAGGAGTTGACTTATTCCTACATGTGTTCCTATGCTTTATGGTAATTCACAGAACAAGAATGACATCCAACATTTTTCTTATTGTTGAAAGGTTAAAGAAAAATTAAAAGAGGATTTTTAACACTTTTGATAATAAAGGTGGGGAGGGAGGAAGAAAAAGGCCAGGTCTTCAGAAAGAGATGTAAAGTTTATTTTGAGAATTTGCACAGAGAAAATGATGTGGTATACAAAGAGGAGAACCCAAACTCAGCAAATTACCTGATTCTTTTTGCAATAACTTGCTTTTGTGCTGAAAGCATTGCCTTTGCTTTTTGGTCTACAATGTGCCTTTCAAGTCTAGTTTCCATATGTGTAATATTGCAGAACAAAAGTTTGCAATGGTAATGATTTATTGTTCCTAGTAAGAAGCAGTCAAAGGTTCATACAAGGCCAGAGCTAAGCTAAACTTTATGCTAACCCCTAGCCAGCATAAGACATAATTTTTGAAAAAGATTGGGGGTTTTGTCTCGGTTGCTTTTTCCTTTCCTTTTTCTTTTCCTCTTCCAGTTAAGCACATAGGAGAGAATGGGTAAAGTGTATTGAACAAGAGAATCAAAGGAATGACCCTTTGCATGTGTTCAGCTGGCTATGACTAATTTCTTTTATCCATAAGTTACCAGGGGCCACATCTTCTGCACTATATGAGCACCCGTATTTGTTGGTAGGCAAGAATTGCATTTTCTAAGATGCAGTGAGTTAGATGCCTGACTACTAGTGATTTCAGTTTGCTTTTCAGGGTAGGCCCCAGAGAGTTGGGGGTGGAAAAGGGGGTGTGGAAAGGGGAAAGTGTAGGAATATATAAAAGATTTTTCTTTAAACCTGGGATTAAAAAGAGAAGATGACCACCAGAGTAAAGGACACTGAAATATATTGTGGTTGTCATATTTTATGTTCCTAACCAGGGACCCTTTCCTGCAGGTCATTACTTTTTACCTATCTGCACACAAATAAAACCCTACATGCATTTCCTTTTACATTTCTCTCACCCATTTCACTGTCAGGAGAGAAAGCAAGGTAACATTCCAAGTTTGCCTTTCATCTATCAAATTACTTTACTATTCCTGAACCTTTTTGCTCCTATGAATGTTCATACTGAAAAAAGGAGGTGTTTATCTTGATATATTGATGCAAAAGTATCTGAGAAAGAATGAGTTTACCAGTCTAGATTAACCAAAATTTTTACTGAAAAGAGACCAATTTTCATTTTCCTCAGAAGCTGGCTGCATCTTACTTCTCAGGGTATCAGTGAAATATCTGAGATACTGCCAAACTGGTGAAAACTGGAGAAGATCAAGATATTTAGGTTGCGGAGAAAAGGAAAGCAAGAAATATGGAAAAGAAGAGCAGACCAAGCTTGGGGAAGGCTTGCAAGCAGAACTTTTTGAGAACTGGTCATGAGGTTAATCTTTTTAATATGCTATCTGATGTCCTTGGCACAAAGTGGAAGAGTGGGTTAATGAGATTCTCTGATTAAAAAGAATTGGAGTCATCATCTATACAGAAAAGAATTGAAAAATCTCTTCCATAGAGGAAAAACTGGATGACCTTGAGGATGGTAATAATAGAAATGAAGTGAAATTCTATAGCTTGTGAACTTAAGGCTAAACAACAGGAATTGATGCCACAATGCAGAGGGTGAGTCTGAAATAGCAGAGGAAAAGAACATGTGTAAATATATCTGTTACAGGATGACTAGAAAGCATTGATGTGATAAAGTTCTGAAAAACAGCAAAGACAATCTTAAACTGTTTCAGGCTTTATATTTTCCACAAAGAAAGAAAATTTGTAATGTCACTATGAAAGACCTTAAGGTCTTCCTCTCATCTGCAATACTGTTTATATCAACTATGGTCATTCAAGTTCAAGAGAAAATAACTTGAAATCAAGCAGATTAAAAAAATCAACCAGGAGTACCACAAGGCCTGTTTTACGAGTTGGTATCAAATAAGCAGTTTTTTAAACCCTGGTAAAATGGAGGCTGAAAAAGTGATATGATTGTACGCCCTTGCATCAGACAAACAAGCACACTGAAGACAAGAACATACAGGACAGTGTTGACACAGGAACAAATTATATGCAGTCCTTCAGGTCAGAAACCTTGCCAGAAAAACTGCTGCAGCATGGGCTCCTTTCTCCACGAGTCCACAGGTCCTGCCAGGAGACTGCTCCAGTGTGGGCTTCCCACAAGGTCACAGCCTCCTTGGGCTGTCCACCTGCTCTGGCATGGGGCCCTCCATGGGCTGCAGGTGCACAGCTGTCCCACCACGGTCTTCCCCATGGGCTGCAGGGAATCGCTCTGGTGCCTGGAGCACCTCCTGCCCTTCTTTCTGCTGACTTTTGTGTCTGCAGGGCTGTTCCTCTCATATATTCTCATTTTTCTCTCCAGCTGCAATTCCTCCTGCACTGTAACTTTTCCCCTCTATCACCATCACTGATGGGCTCAGCCTTGGCCAACAGTGGCTCCGTCTTGGGTCTGGATTGCTCTGGCTCGGTCGGACATGGGGGAAGCTTCTGGCAGCTTCTCACAAAAGCCACCCCTGTAACTCCTGTCTTCCAAAACCTTGCCATGCTCAACAAATACAGATCTAATATTAGTATCTTCATGTTCAGATGCTGAGATCTAATTCTTATGAAACATAAACATGAACATTTTTTTGACCCAAATGCACAACAATTAAAGATTGATACAAGTCCATGGAATTACTCATAGCATGAATTTCTGCTTGAACAGAAAGAACTGTTTATGTCATGGCACTCAAAGTAGGTATGCCACACATTAAATTGCATAAAGACTGACCAGCCGGCTTCAGAGAAACCTTTCACTGGAGTAGACTACATACATAATCAGGAGGATATCAAACAGCAAGATATGCAGCACCTTCCAATTTGCACGGGAATAACTACAAGCTAGGAGGTGTATTTAATCATCTGTGACAAACATTAAATTTTGCATTAATAATTAAGCTGACATTTAAGTGTTCATAGTTAGCTTTTTAATCAGTCTTCTCTGAGACCTATACATGTATCTCTGTTGTAATTATAGCACATTTACTTCATTTAATTGATGCTTTTAATCTAAAAGGTTATGTTTTAAAACACTTTCCCCAAAAACACATATGAGGAATGAATTATTGGCAAGACAGCAAAATTGTTCAGAGGACCATAAATCAACAGAACATTAGAGATACTGGGAACTGATATTTGTTTTACAACAAAGCAACAAAAAAGTTACCTCTGATCATGTGTCTAAGCATTCTAATAAGTGATCTGTTTTCAAAAGGTTTATGCATGGAGGGACTGCAGACAACAACTAAGGAAAACCAGCATTTTGAAGAAAAAGATTAATTTGCCAGATATTTACTTTACTGAAATAGAATTGGACCTAACTGTAATCAAAGTCAAATGTAAAAACATTTCACTGTTATTTCAATCTTACCTAGTTTAGATACTGAGGCATAGAAGGCTGATTCTCATTTTACTTTTCATAAGTTCTGTTCAAATTCCGTGGGATATAATTCCCAAACCAAGACCCAGTTAAAACAGAAATTTTGGAAATGTTGTAACAATAAACAGTAATTCACAGAAGCCCACTCTGATAAGGTTGGAAGTGACCACTGCCATCATTTAGTCCAATCTCTGCTGTCACAAGGTCAACTAGAGCTGGTTGACCAGGACCATATCTGTTTGTTAATATCTCCAAGGTAGGAAACTTCACAACTCCTCAAAACAATTTGTTCCAGCCTTTGGTCACCCTTAGAGTAAAAAAATTGTGTGTTGGGTAGATATATATAAGATTGATTAAGGGTAAAGGTATGTTTATGTCTCTCTGATCAGAGTAAGGGACAAACTCCATTTTCTGTGCTATAATAAAGAATAGGATATTTCTATTGCCAGCATTGAAATGAAGAGCTCCAAAATCAAATATTATTATATTGCTAAACAGAGAAAGATTGTCGAGATTAGAAAGCCCTTTCAAATGCAGAGGAAGAAGTAGATGAATCTCACTCCTCACTATGCTTGGCTGAATTTGAAACTTCAGCAGCAAGAATGCTTATTTCCCCTTGGGCATTATTAACACTTTACAATTAAGACGAATGCTTACTAGATCAGATAATAAAATGTGAATTAAAAGAAAATAATTCTGCTACCCTCTAAATGATATTAATATTACACATTTTTTTTGCTACAAAGATTTATCAGTGCTCATAAGCATCCTCTCCTGTTGCTTACCAGCCTAGCAGATCTAGATATTTTCACCTTTAAACACATCCTAGATGTTCCCGTCTTCTTCACTAGATAGTTTCACCAATAAGGGGATACTGAAGTATCAAATGCCTTAGCAGATGTTTAATGAAGATTTTAAGAAGAGTATAAGGTTTCACGAAAGCAAGACAGGAAGAAAAACCATTTTTACAAAGAGTATTGAACACTATTATATTATTATAACAAAACACAACATTTAGAACAATGCAGTTATAGCATTGTACTAAGTAAAAGATTTATTGTTTTTCTGAAAAGGGGTCAGATAGTTAAATGGAAACCTGAATGCATAGGTATAAAGATTTGAACAGCTAAGCTTGAATAGCAAATTGAAGAAAATTAATGAACATTCTATATTTAATTGTACTCTCAAAGCCAGACATTCAAAAAATCACAAACCAGGCACAATAGGTCATGAGATTTTTTTTTAAAAAGAGATGAGAACTCATGAACTCATGAATTTTAAGACGTCTTACAGATTGAATTGTTCTTATTTCCCATCTGATATGAATGTGTAAGAATGATGGCCTTCGACTTTCTCCACAACCTGAAAGGCAAAGGACTAGATAAAATATTGAGAATTGATAGCATTATGAATCTTTTTTCATGCAATGTTTTATTTAAAACCTTAATTCCTGTGAACAAGCTAAGAATTTGGTCCAACAATTTTTTTCCAAGGTATGGAACTTCAAATGAAATATTGAAAAGCATGAAAATCAAGATCAACTACTAACAGACAACACTAATTATAAAAAAAAAACTTGAATTTTTTATGGCACCACACCAGTATTGGAGTATTTAAAGGTTCTACTGAAATACTGTAAAAAATTTGCAGGGAATTTTGGTTTTTTGCTATTAATATCACATGAAAGCATGGGTTTTTTTTGAGAAAAACGAAACTGTGCTTAAGGAAAACAGACGTTACAAGGGCAATCTGATAGATAGCTTATAGGTAGTTTTTCTCATCTTTCAGTGGACTTTGGACAGAAGGTGCAAGTCTTCTTGGAAAACTGCAACATTCAAAACAGGTCTGCAAAACCTGTGCTGCTTAAAAAAAAAAAAAAAAGGCAGCAGTCTCTTTTACTATGGTCTTAATATCCTATATTCTATTTTTTTTTCTGAATTACCTAAGTCATTAAAAGTTCTGAACTCGTTTCTGGAAATAGAACTCAGTGTGCAACAATCCTGGAGTCAAATATGACTTTTTTTGTCTTCTCTAGGAAGAGGAAAGCCCAATTGTCAGATGAACATATTTCTGTTCCTTATCTGTGAGAATTTCAATTTATTAATTAGATAAGACTTCAATGAAGATAATTTATTTATTGAATAGCATAAGTCTTTGGAAACAAGACACAGCTGACGTTTAAAAGATAAATAAGCAAAATTCTACAATGTGGAAGTCAAATGTCCTTTTTTTGCGTATTGTGATGGTAATTGCATTCTTTTTGCTACATGGTTGTTCAGAATAACCTCTATGTACACAAGTGCCAAAGAAAGGAGTTTACATGCAGATCATTGCCAAGCAAAGGAAATTGCTATAAATTCAGGAGGTATTTTTCAACTATCCTGGAGAGGACTCTGTGGGCACTGCTGCTCCCTTCTGAAATTGTCACCAGTAAATGTGCTCTCCTCAAGTCATAAACTGTCCTTTCACTATCTGTTTCTTGGCAGAACCACTCATAAATAAAGGAGTAGGCTTCCCACACTATGTGGGTCAGGCACCAGCCTGACATCTACAGATGAATTACAAATACACAAGACCTGAGATTTTAGAACTGCTTGAATTTAGATGCTGCAATGACTTATTTGCTAACATCCAATTGTTTTGAATTTTTTTCTTTAGGAGAAATAAGAACACTATAAAAGTGTGTTATTACCTAAATCAGCTTTAAATACTCATCAAGCTTAAAATGAAAAGAAGACCTTTTATTTTAGCAAAGTTATGTCAACTTCTTTATTGCCCTTGCCCAGCTGGGCAGGGTGTTACAAAAGGAAAGTATAATAGAAGAAAATATGCCCTGCCATTTAATCCTCGTTTCCACATCTTGGTTTAGATGATATTTATGATTTCTTGAAGTTTACTATCAGCTGTAGAAGCCAAGATAATTATTTAGGTTCACCCTATCCCAGGCAATGCCTTTCAGAAAAAAACTTCTGGTTTCAAGGTTACAAGACCTCCCCACCTCCTTTGATGAGACTGCCTATGAGAAGTCTGTGCTGCCTTTCTTTGTTCCAAATCTGTGTTTTCCCTTTCTCTCCCATGTTTTTATACCTCATCTGAGGAGGTGCTGCCATACCACACAAATGCAGACACTTCTATTCCCCTTTCCTAGAGCTCTCCATTTACAAGTCTAATTTGCTCTTACTCAGGAGATCTTCCTAGATTAAATGGTTTTCCAGCTATTCAGGAGCAGTTGCTACATTTTAATTATCGAATAATAAAAAAGTAGTCACTCCACCTTCCATTTTATCAAATTTACTATCTCCAGTGAGCTCACCGTAGAAACCACACCTAATTACATTAATTTTCAAGGTACAAAGAAAGGGAAAAGTCAGAAGAAATGGAAAGCTAAGAATGGCATTAAAAAACTCGTCTGTAGTTCCTTTAAGTACCAATCATCCATTACTGGATAGCTGTGAGGGATTTTATTTAGGAGAGGCTACCAGTCAGCTGAAAAAAAGCAGAAGAAATGAGACACAGTGAGAAGATGAAAGGGCTACAAAACAAAGCTGATTTGTAGAGTTTAAATAAGGAGGAAAAGTGAGTTTGCAGTAAACCACATATGGCAGGAACTTTTCAATCATTGCTGCAGGACGTTTTCAGAACAGTGAAGTTGTTTTACTGTACAGGTTTGGGCTCTAACTACAGTGATTTTTTTTTGGTTGGTTTTTGTTGGATTTTTTTTTCTTTTACTTTGGTTTGGTGTGATTGGTCTTTTGTCTGTTTGCGGTTTTATGTTTGATTTTGGGTTTTGGGGTTTTCTTGGGGGTTTTTTTTGTTTTTGTTTTTGGCTTTGTTTGGTTTTGGTTTTGTTTTGTTGGCAGTGGGGCTGGGGTTTTTTTTGTTTTTTCCCTGGAAACAACATCTGGGAGTAACATGAAGGGAAGGAGGAAGTACCATCTGTCACTTGGTTCTTATAATTCCACGAACAGTAGAGTCAACTTTCTCTATCTATTTTCCATATTATGCCTTATGTGACTTCATACATATTTCTTTTTAAACTTAAATTGGACATTCATAATATGACAAATGTATCAATATACAGCATTGCAACACTTAAGCATTAAATAACTTGTGCTAAGTAGGACTCTGTACTTATTAATTTTAGCGTACTTCTACAATATTAGAAAATTAATTGGTCATTTCTCCCTTGGAAATATTGAGTTAATACTGCCAGGAATTATCAACCTTTAAGAAAATTAGAGGATATTTGTAAGTACACAGTGCTAATTTAGAACATCTACCAGTGAAGCCTCTCAAAGGCTTTATGAGCCCCACTAAATTTAGAATCTCAGAAGCCTTCCAGATTACAGATATATAATTATTCCTGATTTAAAACAAATTAAAACAAAGAGATTAATTGACTTACCAAAGTCTCAGGCTGGCATGGGGATATTTAGGTCTCTTTTTTCTCCCTCTTCTTTGTCTTGGCTCTTGACTGTCGTAAAAGTATGCAGTTCCCACATTCATATTTCTTATCTGCCCAAATAAATTAAATCCTCTCAATTAGTGACAAAAAATGATCTAAGAATTTTGTAAATTGCCCATCAGTAGAATATAAGAGCTTCACAGAAAATGAGACTTGCATAACTAAGAAAATAAATGAGCTTTACCATTTTCAGCTCTTCCTACTATGCTCATAAGTGTCTTGATTTCAGATTTTGTTAGTTTTAATCCACATGACAAAACAGAGATCAGAACATAAAAGCACAAAGAAAAAATGCTGGTATTGTTACCAATCTTCATCTGATTTGTCTTCCCAACTATGGACAATTGTCAAAGCTATTTCCATTAAAAATACTCTTAATATTGAGAGTGAATGATTATCATATATTTAATTATTATATTAATA